>VZTL01015275.1:24899-40604 GCA_013400535.1 Scopus umbretta
TTTTTTTTTTAACTTCTGTGTAGTTAGAACTGCCAAACATTGTTGAACTCAAAATCTTGTTTATGGGCAAAAATGAAACATACTTTACGTAAAGCCAAGAATTTATTGCTAACATAACTGAAGCATTAATAGTCTAATCCAAGAACCACTACTAGTCCAAATGTAATTATTACAGAAAGGAAAAGAATACATCTATGCAGAAAAAGTTTAATAATCATGAAAATAGAGTTAAAATTGTTATTCATACACCACTTATGAGGGAAAGGGTCAGAAACTGTTCTGCTTTCCCTTCCCCTACTCTTCTGGGACATGAGGTCAACTATTTTGTTCTAGTGGCAGTGAGGGTGTTTCAGTGGTTTGTCAGTGTATGGACTCCTTTGCTGGGAAGAATGTTATGTTCATGTCAGTGGTTTCTTTTCCACCACTCTGTGTGGGATCTGTGTGGGGCCATCTGTGTTTGCTAACACGCTTGTGGTATGATTGCTGGGGGTGACTTAGAAATTAAACTTATATCCACATTTATAGAAAAGGTACAGCATTGTAGAAGCCTCCAGAGTGGAGTGTAGCTAACAAGCAAAAGATCTATTCCATGAAGTTCCCTAGGCAACCCTAGATGTTGGAACACCGGGGGAACTCAGTGTCCTAACTCTAGGAGGAACAGTCCGGAGGGTGGAGCGGTGTAGAGACACCACAGCTAAACTCTGGAACAATATAGGAACTTAAAAATCCGATAAGCTGCACATTTAATACTCTGGATCAANTAGACATAAACTGTTGACCAAGTCTGAGACTAGGACTGGATCTAGCCGCACTTAGATTCCTCTCTAAGTAGGAGTTTAGAAGCAAGAGGATCCTTTCCGAACCTCGTGACTCAGAGGGAGGGTCTCCCTGAGCGTTATCTATTTATACTTCTCTCCCGCGAAAAGAATGCGCTCCCACTCTTCCTGTGACAACGCTTTTACACCTTTGCTCTTTCTTCATCAGTTGTCATTCTTCATTGGTCTGCAGCTCCACTTCGCATCCAAATTTCATGCCTTTCACATGTGTTGGATACTACTTCTTTGCTCTTTGTTACACAAAACCCCACTTTTGTCCAGTTCCAGGTCCACTTTTCTTTTAGTGACCACTGATGAGTTGTTTATACCTGCAGGGTTTCCAGTGCCAGGCCTGTCCCCCATCTTTTATTTTCTCCTGCCTGTACTCCTCTCTGCTCCATCCTGTTTCTCTACTTCTCATGTCTCTGCTGTTGCAGCAGGCCTGTATTTCTCTGTATTATTATGTTATCCATAAGTAGCTCATTCTACATGAAATAACTCCTTGTTATTACTATCTGTATAAATGTATCTATGTATCTATGATTTTACTATGGAAGATAAACACAAGTAAAACAAATTAGATCTAGAACCTGCTCAATTAGGAAAATTTGCTGTTAGAGCTAACCAAAGTAACAGGAGGTTGCAGGCAGGTCAAGAAAAGTTTGGACAGACCAAGCTGGACAAGCCTCAGTCCTGAGGCTTTGCAAATTCAGTACAGAGCATGCAGCCCATTATTACAGGGCAACACATTTACACCATCTTTACCCTGCACATACGAATTCCTATTACAACAAGGTCTTTACACAAGCTGTTACTAGCTGAGAAACTGGCAGTGGGAGGGCGGGGGGAGAAGGTATGATGGCCAAAATCAAATTAATGGAACTTTTTTTGCTATAAGGAAGCAGTATGTTAATTTTCCATCACTCCTGCCACTGGAATAATATAACCCTGAAACACTGTGAACGCCTTTATGGGCCCTGATTTGTTTCAGTCTGTCCTTGCAATCATACTGAGACTGTTTCAACCTGTCAAACTCGGTAGCACATTTATACAACATTTTTCTATTGCATGTATTCTGAATTTGACTTTTGTTCCCTGGGGAACTGAGTGCAACTGCCAAAAGTCATTTTACTTGTCACCTTTAACAACCATCAGAAAAATGGAACTATGTCTATGTATGATGAGCTAGAAGGTACTTAGTCACCCATAAGCTATTTATTGCTAAGTCCACCTAGACCTAAATTGTACTGTTCCTATTAATGATAGTGACACCTAATGCAGTAACTCAGAATATATTAACTGACTCTGAATACATGCATTATTTTTCTGTGTTAATTTGGCTTTAGACAAGGAATAATCAAAAAGAAGGTGAAACTTCATATTAGAAGTGCAGTAAAACATCTTTGGAAACCTTTTGGTGCTTCATGATCCGTCTTCATCTCTTAGTTCCTTGCTAGTGCTTCTCTTTGTAAGCATTAGCCAAAAATGTGTGACAGAGATTTAGTAGCCTGACCAGTGGATACAGACATACAGTTGTATACTGAAACAGTTGTGGCTGGCAAGCTCATGTCTGCAGTATGGCAAACTCCTTCAGAAATTTAGGATAACTGTCATCAGAATGCTAGTGGTCAGATTAATATAACCTAAACAATCACAGACCCTCATACTAACTATATCTTCCTACTCACCAAGACTTTTTAACTGGCTGTGTCAGCTATTAAATTCAAAGTATGATATTTCTGCATTCTGTGAACAATTTACAGAGGCCTTTTATGAAATATTTGGTTATGAATTTTCTCTCTTCTGTGCCACTACCCTAAAGAAGGGGAAGTGCTAACCATGCAGTAGGGAACGTCTTTGGACTGTAATGTTTTCTTTAAAACAGTTCCTTTTTGTGTGAGGAGTCACTGTATTCTGATCCAAGCCATTGCTCTGCAGCCCATGTCCCAGTTGTGTATGTATTAAATAAAAAAAAAAAGAGAAGAAAAGGTAAAACTAAAAAAGGCTTGAGCCACCTATCATGAATGATAAGACTCTCTTGGAGTTGTGACTCCTAATCACCCTTATAAATTTTCTATTAAAAGTCACAGGATCTGATTTAGTTGCTAATTGCTGTACCCCCAGTCACTTGGGTAGCAGAACATAAATCTCACTGTTTTCTGTGGCTTCAGTGACGTTATCGCATGGTAATAATGCCAGGTCTGGATGGAAAGAAAACTGGAACAAGCAATGCAAGGCTTGATATGATCCCCTCTGCGGAGAAATTTCTTGGACTATCTGCATGTGCGGGGTTTGGATGGCTCTCTTACTCTGGCTGATTTCTTTGTGCAGCCTTCTTCCAAAATCACCTGTTTGGGTGGGAGAAACTCACAACTGTGATAGGAAGTAACAAAAAATTAAACACCCAGGATCTACAGTTTTGCAGAAGCAGATTGAGAGAAGACTCTTTCAAAGGTTTTGCCTCACTGTACCTCAGCATAAGGCCTGATTTTTCCATTTTGTTATAGAATTGCAAAGCTTGTACAGTTCCTCCACTTCTTAGAATTTAAGCTGTGATCTAAACTCTGGATTTAACTACACAAATACAGCAGCTGCAACTTTTCATTCTTCTTATTTACCCAGGAACACCTCTGCTAAATTGCTTCTACATCCTTTGTGGTGGTCCATCACATTGTTTTATTTCTTGATCCATTTCTTAATGAATTCTTCTTGTTTTTTTGTCCTCTATCAACTTTTTGAAAGAAGAAATTCACCCTTAGTTAAACTATCCCAAAGCATTGGTAGAGGCAGACATATGCTTAGTGGACCACGGCATCTGTGGAAGTGCTGTTTTCTCTTAGCAAGGTACAGGATGACGGTGCCTCCCTTTCTGTTTTTTGAACAGTTTTTAAAACTGCAACTCCATATTTCCACCAGCATGGCGACGAATGGGCAGCATGTGGTGTTTCAGAGGAATTCAGATAAATATGTGACATCACAGCTTTTCTTCAGAGCAGAACGCTTTCTCCTGAAGAAGGGACTGATGTCACTGAGCAACAGGTTGTTAATCAGAAAACCTGGTGTGAGTTGGTGCTTCCAGATCAGCCAAACTCTTGCATAGGACAGTTTATCTAACCTATACTCCTAAGGCCTTGTTACCAAGGTGTTACCTCCTTGTTACCAAGCAAGGTGAGACCTGATTGTATAAAGAGGCCAGCCTGGGAAATGAGAAACAGGAGAAAATTGCAGCTTGTGCTGTGAGCAAATGTGTGCAGCAGAAATGCAATTGTAGAGAAGTATTTGTACTCCAGTGGAAGCAAGTCTTTTGTCAGTAGAGTCTCTGGCTGGGAGAGATAGGGGAGTTTGACATGTGAGGTGGTGATGGAGAGCAAGAGTATGCTTTGGGTGTTTGACAGCAGGTCTATGTATAACTGCAAATGGTGTGAATTGCTTGGGGGCTGTAATGCTTAGGCCTGCTGTAAACATGAAGTCAGAAGTCAGTGTTGTGTTATTTTTAGACAGTATGAAAAACACCCATATCAAAAATGAGTGATTGTTCACACTGGTCATTTTATGTGATTACTCTTAGGGTAATAGTAATTAGTGGCTTATGCGCATTTCAGTTTCCTGAGTGGAATCTTTTATTCAAATGTAGATACTGGCTGAACTAATGACCTCTGGGACCTACCTATGCATAGGCATGTTCACATTCTTAGTCTTATTTTGGGATAGGATTAATAAAACCTAGCTGAGTGCATCAGTGTCTGCCTGTCACCTGGTATTTACTCACAAACTCTGTTTAGCTGCCTCTCCTTAGCTCTCTTTGCACCTGATGTTACGCAGGAACGATGAAGTTTCAGCTGTTGTAGTGATGCCAAGCTAATCTGCAAAAATACCCCAAAACACTAAACATGCACAACGGCCAGTGCTGCTGAACAGTAGGGCAGTGGTTGGAGTGGGACAGAACTAAAACTGAGGCATGAAGGGATGTGGCTATAAGGAGTATGAGCCTGGGAGAAGGGGTGCTGGAAATTGTGCTTCCCAAAGTGTGCGCAGTTAAAGACGTGGTGAGATCTGCCAAGTGTGAGGCAGCTGTGCTGCTGGGAAGGACATGAAGTGCTGACAACTCTTGCTCAAACCAGTGAGAGCTGTAGGTGCTAAGCACCAGCCAGGCCGAATTACAGGATATAAGTACATTTAATGATGCAAACATTCATTCACGTAGTTCCAGGATGGCACGTTTTGTAAAACCATGGAGCAAATATATCTTGTCTTTATGACTTTTCTTCTAGATCAGCTGAAGGGGGTGGGGGAAGATCTAGTCACCTACAGGTGGAACATAAAGTGAGGGACGAATCACTTTTGTTTCACCTGTTACTGGAAGGATTTAATCTTGGCAGGAAAACAAGCAGCCTGCACCTTAACTTGATTCAAAGTGTGAACTGAAGCTGCTTTTTCCTTCTTGACTGTTTGTTTCTTCCATGATGAGACACACTGACACATCATCAAAAGATGGCAGGCAGACTAAAATAAGCAAACAAAGCAAAAATCAGCAGGAAGAAAACTTGAAACTGCAAAATAAAATAATATAAAAGACTGTTCCATATCAAGGAAGGGTAATTGAATTTGTGAATAGTAGGCAAACATGCTCCAGTTAAAAAAATTGCTGATGTCAGGTATTTCTTCTTAAAAAAAGAAGAATAAACCACCTGTCTTAAATTTCTGGCAGTTGAAATATTACAAGATATCTTTGGGGGGAGGCTGTTGCTGTACAAAAAAGGCAACTTTGGATGAAATATTAATGAAATTACACAGCAGACAAGGAATAGGGTATAAAATGAGTTGTCACTGTTCTCTTGAAGTTTATTCCTTGGAAGGATCTAGGCATTAAACAAGAAGAACAAGTGACCAGGGAAGAGCATATTTTATTCTTTTCTTTCCAAATGGACTGTTGACAGGTAAAACTCGAACCGCAAGGTTACATAACTGGAAGTTCTTAAAAATAAGACAATTACCTCATATTATTGCCCTGTCTACTATTTTCTCAAATATAGCTATGTAAAACGAGTTTATGTGTAATTTATCATGGAAAACGTTGTATGTAGTATGAGAAATTTTAATAGTGGCACCATATGAAATATTATAACCAGTCTAGAATACACATTCTTGGTCTAAATAAGTAGTAAGACTGCAGCACATAGTTTTATATGCAACATATATGTGCTAGAAAATTATTACCTTATTCTGGATGGTAATGGTACTTTTTTATTGGGATTTTCCTCCATGCTATAGAAATTTGTATGTTATTTTCAGCACTTATTTGAAATAAACTATTCTTGCAAGTAAAAAAAGTTCTGTAAATAAATATCATGTGATCAATATTTACTCGAAACTAGGTTCACAAATTATTTTTCTGTTATATTTGCTTTTGTGCATCTATGTTGCATGTGCTCATTATTAAAAGAAATAATTAGAAGAGCTCAGTATTTGAAAAGAATGGCCAGGAAGTAGGATCTCTGATTATACAAGTTTCCATTATACCGCTTGGTCTTGCCTAAGTGGCAGACAGGTAGGATTAGCTGAACAGTCTGTACAAAAATCCAACTCTGTAGAAGCACCATTAAGATCTTCCTTGTGGAAGTTGTGTATTTCTTTCAGGAACACTGAAATATTGAGGGAGGGAGGGCTAATAAAACTGAGGGGAATAAAGGTTACAAACAATGGTCAGATCTTGCATGACTATCTTGGTTGCAGTTACATGTGATGGAATAGCTGGCAAACAATACATTATTTTATGGTTCTTCCCTCTTCTCTTCATATTTTGAGTACTTGGAGTTCTTAGCAAAATATTTCTGTAAATGTTTCCAGATTTTTAACTGCCTGTGGAGAGTTTGTATGAATGTTTCAAACTGAACTAGCTCAGATGAGTTACATAAATCACATCATATATTTTAGTTCCTGTGAGAGAGATGAATGTGATCCTTCCATCTTTGAATATTTTGCCAGTATGCATACCTGTTGTGCATATGCAGCCACATTTCAATTTTGAAAACAGTCTGCAATATGTCATGTTTTCAATTCACTTCAAATGTGTGTATGAGTAGGAGGAAGGGAAAGAGAGTGGAGTGCTGGAACAGTCTTGCAAGTAAGTTAACTGCATTATTTACCCTCATGTTCTACTGCTTCCTACCATCTTGGTTTCTAAACTCACAAAGCTGAATCACTTCTAAGCCGACTACAGGTATGGTTTGGGTCTAAACTTCTTGGAGCAGCTACCCTTCCCTCCAGGCTAAAGGAGGGAGCAATTCAGTGCTCTTTTGTTTAGTAACTGGTAAATCAATGGAAGTTTCAGTCAATAACATAAACCTGTGGAGCTCAGATGAACAGAGGAGAGGCTATGACATGTGATTAAATGTTTTTTGAGGTGGTGGAGAAATGGAAAAGCGGTTCTGATTAATGAGCAGCAGGTAGAGCTGTGTAAATGGAAGTGTACCCTGGAGAAGCAGGAGCTGGAAGCTGTGTCCTGGCCAGAGGCACCACAGAAGAATCTGGTTTGCAGGAGCTCTAAATAACTTTGGGTTAGGTGTGGCCCTGACAAACCATGTGGTTTGGGTAGGGTCAATGTTACAGTTGTTGGGGAAACACCAATATTTAAAAGAGGATTTTTTTTCCTGCATTTTTAGAAAGAGAAATTTCACCAAGGTGAGGCAAAGGCAATGGTTAAATTTGCATAATGAGTTTGTTTTGTTGTCTTTCAGCTACTCCAGTCCCTTGGAAAAACATACTGATGATCTTATATGGCCTCTCTGATTGCTATAATGGGTTTAATAGCTGGTAACTGACTAAACTGCAAGAAAGAAAGGATGTTTTTTCCTTTGCTCTACTTAATATTGACTCCTGATATTGAGCTGCAAGGCATACAAAAACTAAATAAACTAGAGACAGTAGGTAAATGAATCTGATTAAGATGGTAATTAAATGTACAACTCATTGATAGGATAGTACATGCTGTAGGTTCAACAAATAGCTGTAAAAAGTTTTTTTAAAGAATTGTGAATAGATTTCTTTTAGCAAATACAACTTTTTTCAAAATAACTAGCCTGTCAGCCACAAATTCCTAGTGATTTTGGCTAAAAATAGCTAGATGGGTGTACAAGTCATTATATGATGAAAAGATAAATTAGGTTTCCTGCTGTAATTTTTCTTCTTGGGAAGTGGGCTTTCTGCTGCTTTGTAATATTTTTATGCCTGGTGTCCTCGAGGAAAGGAATGCTAAGAGAATGCATGGAGTAAGAATACCAGCTGTGAAAGGGAATAAGTGCTGGAACCAACTTCCCTCCACAAACCCACACATTTTTGGAATAAATAGAAGAAAAGTTGGAGTGCCTTTAGCAGCCTAATTGGTTATTTCCTTCTCTGTTATTATCATGCTCCTGAGAAAACCCTAGAACTCCTTGTTAATATCAGTGTTCATTGGCTTATGGCTTCCAATATTTAATTTTTAAAATTAATTTTTGGTGCTGATAATTTTTGCCTTTTGCAGCTTTATAGTCTGTACTTTCAGGGCCACATAAGGAATTATGCTAAAAAGGAATTCCACTGGTAATTATTGGATTAAAGTAACTGCTGCAATGTCAATCTGAGGTCTGAAAACAGCATTTGGGATGTTTTAAGACAGTAGTATAGATTACCCCTCATAAACACTCTGTTTTGCTAAACAGAAATGTCTTGTGCTGAGAAGCAACATATTATCTATGAAATGGCGTAGAAACAAAAAAATAAAGCCAACAACAACCAANCATTTATCTAAGAAATGGCGTAAAAACAAAAAAAAAAAACCCAACAACAACCAAAAACCCATACCAAAGGAAAAAAAAAAACCTCTCAAAGGAAGCTCAACATCCTAAAAGTAGGGGAGATGAAAAAAAAGAAGAATGGCTGTCCTTCAAACAACTCCTGAGACCGTTCATTTATTGGGAATTTAAAAATACTTGGCTGAATGCAGGTTATTAATCCACAGTTACTTTTTATCTTGTTCTGTTTGGTCTGTGAAGATGCTGTCTGTGTTCTTCATATTTCTTAGTCCTCTGAGAACATATTAAAAATATGCTTCTGTTTAGAATCATATTGACAGGTGTCAAAACCTTTAAACTTTTTTTTTTAATTTAATAATACAGGTTTTGAAGAACTTAAGTTGTTAAGTGATTTCTGAGAATCTGACATGAAATTTTTTCAATAGTTACCATTTCACTACTTTGCTTGTACAAAATGTGAGCTACAAGCACTTTGATCAATGAATTGAAAAGTCATCTAGTTTCATTACACAGTAGTTCATTCAAATGCATCTATATCCCTGAAATCTTGTAGAGCAATTCAAGTCAACCACAACAAATCTACTTGTGCTTTTTATTCCAGCTCTTTAAAGGGCAGAAAGGCTTCTAGAGGCAAAAATTCCTTCTAGGTTTGTCTTGTGCAGACCTGTTTTAACTAGCTAATATCAATGGAGTGTTCTCACAGAAGCAAAGAATTCAGTATGTACTTCAAAACCCCCAGAAACTGAATAAATATTTGAGTTAAGAGGCTGTGATGAGCTCTCGGCCAATGCAGATACTTTGCAAGGTGTACCTGAACTTGTTTAATACTCTGGATATGTCTATTTGAAATCTGTTCTTAAGTTACTGTATGTTTCTGTGTTGCAAAACTGTAAGCAAATTTATTTTTATTTGGTTAGGACAAAGGAATTACATATGCTGGAAATGTTGGATTTTTTTTTTTTTTTTTATCACTTCTAAAACTTTTTAAAGGTTATTCTTAATGACTGCTCTTTGAAATAAAACATCTTCTGTCCTGGATCAAATTCCTTCTTGTTTGTCACAGTGAAAAGGCACAATACTCAGGGAAGGTTAAAATAGCTGAAAACAAAGGTTTGAGGTGGATATATCTTTCATAATTGATATGTGAATAAAAAGAAACCAAAACACAACCCAAACAAAAAGGGGGGTTGGAGGGGTGAAGGGGAGAGAAAGAGAATTCCCTTATCAGGGATAGTTTTGAAAACACTTTTGTGCTCCAAGTCAGAACAAAAATGAATCAAAGGACATCAAGTTACTCACTGCCACTGGCAGTAATTTCTAGTTTCTGTCAGCTCAGCTTCAGGGCTTAGCAAGCCCATGCAGAAGAGCCGCATCTCCTCAGCAGTCTGCAGTAGACATAGCTGTACAATCCAGACTTCTTAAAAAATACACTTTTTTTTTGAAGTGTGCCCTTTCCTTCTGTGAATGACCTGTGCTCGTACATACAGCCTGGTTGGAACAGCTGGCCCTGAATCTCCTATGATTAAAATATCTTTTTTTCTCTCTCATGGCTTTAATAGCAGTTATAGTTTCTTTTCCTGCTTCTGATCAAGGATTTCTACTAGGGGCTGACGTGGAGGGAAAAGAGGTTTTGATCTGCCATGAGTGTTGCTCAGTTTCATCAGTGTGTTAGTTCCTACTTAACACTGGTGCGATGCTTCCTGGGCAATTCAGCACACAGCTCAGTTTACATTTCACAGCTTCCATATTTGCAGTTTCTAGAGGTGCTGCTTGACAAGGTGGTCTTTAAGTGAGGTTGAGCTCTGGAAACATCCTGTCTACATCAATATGGAGCCATGAAAGATGCATATTATTCATATTATTTATGTTAGCGTAAATGCAATTTCTTGCCTCCATGAAAGTGTGCACAAATTTAGATCTGTGTGAATCAGGAAATACCCAGCACTATTAAAGTAAAGGTCTGGTTGTAAAAAATAAAGTTTGAGGTGAGAAAAGAAATATTTCACTATTCAGTCAGTTAGGGAAGGAAGAGAATCAGAGTTTGATTCACTTGAGTGCTGTTGCATTTATACAGATGTCTGCTATTCACCAATGAAGATTTTTTAGAAAACAATCATGTTTTCTAAATTATATTTAAATGGCACTCTACCTTTGCACCTAGCAGAAACATTGCTAATGTTGAGAGACCCGTGCAAAAACTTAATTTGCCTCTGTAGTCAAACACTATTTTTCTTAGTAGGCAGAAGATGCTAGTGCTAGTTTTAAAGAAGCAGCAGTGATGTGTGTACAGTAGTCAAAAATCCCTTCTAAAGTCCAAGACAGACACCACTATTTATATGATGCAAAAAGCTTTTACTTCTTCTTTTAATAAATGTAGTTGCTATAGAGATATCTGAAACTCATCACTGTCTCTAGCTTCTTGCTGTGACCTATTATTTCTGAGGACTAGTCTCCAAAGCATCATAGGAATTGGTTACAATTTTCCTCTTCCTAAAAATTGCCCATTCCCTCTGCGTGAATTGCTCAAATAAAAGGGGTTCTCTGTGAATGATCTAGGCATAGTTGTAGGAAGTTATTCTGCCACTAGCAAAACCTGCTGTATGAAGAGACACCATGTCTCTGAGAAAGGCTATTTTTCTGCCTTTGCTCTGATTTTTGGGCAGCCAGGAGACTATATCTGCTGACGCAACTTTTGATCTCTAACTGCTCAACTGGCCAGCACCCTCCTCCACAGTGGCATGGGGGAGGCACAGTGTTTATTTCATAACTTGCAGAGGACATTGATTGATGTCTGTTTAATCTGTGGTTTGTTTGCATAAATGAACATCATTTTTAAGAACAGAGCAACCACCACAGGTAAAATTTGTTAATCAGTTATAGAAGAGATGTAAAAGGTAAAGAAATTAGTAGGCAAATGCAAGGAAGAATTCAACAAACACCAGTGGGTAACCTTCTGACAGGCTGCTGTCATTTGTGATATATGAATACTGGGCAATTTATTTCTGTTTCTTTTGCCTATCGGTTCTGTTGGCTGCCATTTCATATTTTCTTTATATTATGGTTCCTCTAAGATGTATGGAGTCTTCTTTAAGGACCATGTAGTATGTATTGTACGGTTTTCAGTGTTTTATAACAGAAGAAATCTATTTTAGTTAGCAACTCAACATCTTTCAGTTTTGAGTCTTTAGTCTTCCATAGCTAATTGTGCTTGCTGCCAACCAACTACACTGATGTTCTCCACTACCTTTATTTTTAAAATAGGCATCTTTAAAAAGAAAAAAAAAAGTTATGAAGATTATTTTGACTGTGTGTTGGTACATAGGTTTGGGTATTTCTGTGAGTTCAAGCTTAATTTGGGTGTGTATGTGTGAGAGGGTCTTCAGTTTTGCCTAGTATTCTAACCTGACTTAATGAAGCTGCTGTTTCTAGCTCAGCCACCTGTCTGACAGATGCACTCTAGGCTGAGAATGTGGCCAGAAGGTGCAGTGGCTCAATGATCAGTATTATTCCTTGACTTCAAAATACTGTTTTGTGACATTATCCTGCATACTTTCTAAATTTCATGGTTGATTGTGAGTGCAATGAAACCAACACCCCCCACCTCCAAAACCCAAAAAACAAACCAAAGGCCTCTGAATATTATTCCTGTGTTTTATGGTTATACTGTATTGAACATCCTTATCCAAGACAAGCAGTCTGAACTTGGAATTGTTACTTGCAAATGGCTGTATTTTCTTTTACAGACTCAGAATGTAATTGTGTTAATTCAAGATCACGCATAACACAAATCAAAAGCTTGGAAAGGAAAGGGTTAATCTCCAGGACAGGTTCAGGCCATATCAGGTGTTCTAGGGAAGGTTAAAGGGAACATGTGAACCTATTGCAATGCATAAGGAGGTGGCAGTAGGGATAATTATCTCAGCTGACTACCAGGTGGTTATGTTTTCTGAAATACGTAAAGGGGGTGTGGACTACAACTGGGTGTGGTATGGGTGATTTTTGAGTTGTGTTTAACTGAGCAAAGAAGAGAAAGTTCCTTGTAGTTTTATATCTACTTTAGGAAAAAATAAGGATAGGGTGTTCTTTTTTTTTCTTGTAGTTGTTTTTTGTGGCTGTTTTAGGTGGCATGATGGTGCCTGTGATTCAAAGGACCTATGTAGGTAAGGATTTTAATTTTATTTCATGGTTTGTGTTTTGTTGCAGAGCTTTTCTCCTAGTCTGCATTGCTTTCTTGCTATAAGCTTCACTT
This sequence comes from Scopus umbretta, assembly GCA_013400535.1. Taxonomy (NCBI): domain Eukaryota; kingdom Metazoa; phylum Chordata; class Aves; order Pelecaniformes; family Scopidae; genus Scopus; species Scopus umbretta. The sequence continues at coordinate 37,757 of VZTL01015275.1, forward strand.
TGAGCTTTGTAACACTCTTCCACTGCTGTAAACTAATAACTCAGACTAAGTTGCTGAGAGCTGCTCCTATGAGTCCTATAAGTTTTGTAAGTTGTTCCAATTCAGCAACCAAATATTGATTTAGAAAAACTTCTCCTCTGTCTGCTCTTTGGTTTTAGTTGCCTGTCTGTTCATTTGTAAATGATGTCCATGAAAAAATAACATAAAACTTGAGAAGGCAAGTTACAGTTGGTGGGTTTTGTTGTGTCATTCTAAGAAAATTAGCTCTGAATAAGATAAAATAGAAGACATTGTGTTTTTTTTTTTGTTGTTTTGTTTTTTTTTTTTATAGAGTGTAGGGATTCATTGCAGGAAAAAAGTAATCTTTAAACTGAGGGGGAGAGATGTTAGTGAGAACTGGAGCCTGCCTTGGCACTCTGCTGAGGGTAAGTTGCAGTATGTTGATGTGGTGCAGTAGGAGCAGATTGGAGAATCTGTCTGCAATCTCCTTCCGTTTACTATCGCACCGGGTGGCTAGGGTAAACCAACAATTGCTTAAATGACTAAGGAATACTGAGTACAGAATGAATTTTAGCTGTCTTCCCCTGCAATTTAGCTGCTGGAAATTATTGCGAGCTAGTATCATAAGATCAGTCAGTATGAAGAACTGTCACTGGAGAACATCTGTGTTTAAATGATCAAACAGTGCTATCCTAAAGATTGCTTGATTCTTATAATACGTCCTATGTGCTAATGTGTGACTAGCCATAAGTAGTAACAGCATAGCAGAAGTAATTTATTTTTGAAAAACTAAAGAAGTAGCCTACACGTGGGGCTTTTCAGTGTAGGAGGTGATATAATCATAAAAAAACCAGAGGGTGATATGATGCTGGCATATCTGAAAGGCTAGACAAGTCAGTATACCACTTCAATGTCTGGAAGAATTCCAGGTTTAACGAGCATTTAAGCTCTTTTCTGCTGTAGGAACAGCATAATGAATACTGACAAGCCTGGGTTGCAGGTTGGCTGACACAGCTGTCCTCAGGACTTGAGGGCATTAATAGTTGCCTATCCCTGAGCTCTTTGCTGTTTCTGAGTAACCCCCTTGGCCTCAGGCTTAGTATTCTTCCTGATAATGAAAGCAAATCAAAGACTTGGAAAATTGCTTTCTCACCGCTTCTAGAAGTAATGGAGTAGTGTCATCTTAATAACAAACACCCCTCCTGTGTTTCCATGTGCTATACGTGAATGTCGATTTTTGTTGTATGCTATTCTGTACATACATATTTGGGGAGGAGAGTGGTTGTAAGATCAGAATGCTGAATAACTGTAGAATAAACTTATTTTACTGAGCATAACTTCTAACACTAGTGAAAGAAACTGGGTAGGTTGTGCAACCCTTTGGCATAGCACTGCTGTTTGTCACAACAGTCCTTATACTGATGGTAAGTAGGACTGTTTTAAATGTGTACAAAATAGACATAGCCAGGATAGTTATCAGATGAACTATGTTTCTCTTTTGCTATACCTGTATGTTCATAGTTATGTAGTAAATCCTTGCTGTCCTCAGATGCATGTGAGACATCAGAGAAGAATTTATTATTTCACAAAGATAAATGTATGGAGAAAAGTAGCAACTACAGTAAAATATAGAGGAAAAATTCCAATTTTTATTTTAGTTGGGGAAAGTAACAGTGTGTAAGCCTATGGATGTCTAGGTGCAAGATCCAGAACTTTTCTTGTATATTTAAAACAAGTAATTCAAAATCCCTTGCTCAACAAGAGGTACCACGTTGTGTACACACCCTGACGGTCACTGTCAAGAAAGTGGAGGCATCTGGGGTAATGATTTACTTACAGGAGCCAGTCCTAATGGCTGGCAACATGATTCTTCCCTCATTCAAGCCTTCCATAATGTCCTGTGCACCTACTAGTTCCAGAGCACAGACTGAAAGCCTCTGAAGACCGTCATCAGTTGGTTGAGACTACAAGTTTTAGAAAGGATTTGAAGCAAAATCTATGATTTAACTTTATGCTCTTTGTTTGACTAAGTGAATAGTAAAATGTTGTCCCTAACAGGTGGATCTGATTCTGAAACAGCAGCATTGGCAACTAAGACATTTAAGCTCACAAGGGTAGCACCTCCTTGCATTCAAAATACCCTTCTGGAACACTGAGTCACCTCAAAAAGCAGTAGAGGGTGATAATGTTTTGGAGCTAAAGCTATTGATTGTGAGAGACTCTGACTGAATGCACAAGCATCCTATGTAACTTGGGACAGCAGTTGCTTTGGACAGCAATGATTCTTGAATCTTGTAGTGTTTTGGGGGCTTGGTGGTTTGTGTTGTGCCTAATAGATTTGTATTTAATCACTGATGATAAATCATGCTTGCTTCATGCTGGGAGGGGCCTCTGGGTTTGTCTAGTCTAACTCCTGATCGGCTTGCTTATTTTTACTCTATGGGGGAAATGGTATGTAGCATTTTGATTCTGGCTGAAAATATTTCCAATAAAATGTACTTTGCTATAGATAGGCCTAGTAAGTAGTGTGACTAATACATTAACAATACCTACATTTCATGTTTGCTTTTAACTTCCAGTGCTACCCGATGACAAATGAAGAAGAGGTGTGAGAGATTAACTTCTGGGCTTTGTGCCGGCAACCCCCTTGTCCCCAGTGTTCCAGAATAGGTGTATTTGTGGTTCAGTCTGGACCAGCTTGCATGTTCCTTTCACTCCTGTTAGTGATGCCCTTTCACATCCTTTCTTACATGAGAGTAATAACCTTGACAGGAGAATTCCAATTCATGTATTATTCTCAAATATGAAACCTAGAGAGCTAAAATCATGTTGAATACACCGCCCCCCC
>VZTL01015275.1:40641-63201 GCA_013400535.1 Scopus umbretta
TTCTCCTGTTCAAATATTTTGAGCTTGCTGATCAAAAACACATATCAAATTGAGCTAAATTAGTGTGCTACAAATTTGGGATGCTCAATTCAGCATTACTGTGAAAAATCCATTTGGGATAATAGACTTTGCCATAGGGATTTAGAACAGCCACCAGGGGGAGGGGGGAGGGAAAGACTTCGGTCTTGGATTACTAATTAAAAATTAGTACCATTGGGAAATGTTTCATGCTTTGGTCTAATTTTTGCCAAATATGATAGATCCTCTAGATAAGCTAATATGGAGAGATGCTCAAAAAGTCTAGGTAGGTCTAAAATGGTTTCTGTTCTGCCACACTGTTCTCATAGTGGTTTTATCTCACCTGTCTTTAAAGACGACCTGGGCTGAAAAATGGGATAGGTTGGAGGGCATTTTACTGCTGACACAAAGCTGTCAGTCTCCAGGACAGCTGTTGGTTTTACAGAGCACTGGTGTTTAGAAAAAGGACTATATTAGTAGAGCCAGGTGAAATTTGACAGTATAGAGCGCAAGGTTGTTTCCTTAAGAATAAAGGAAACTTTTGCTGTGCGATGTGACTGTCACCTTGTTGTACTGGTAAATAATAAGAAAAGTATGTACTACTAATTCTATAGGCATTGCAGCAGAGGCAACTGATCCTAAGATGGGTCGGGTGAGAAATCTGACAGGAGAGGTTGGAATACTAATGCCAGCACACAAGACGAAGTCTTTACAGTAATGTGTACGCTGTTAAAATGATGAAGTTGAAGCTGTTTTCCATCCCCCATTTCTGAAGCCATCTTAGGATACAGAGATTTTTGTTTATCATAGCAAAATTGAGCCTGTCCACGTGTGCCATTGCTTTTTGTTAATATGCAGCAGGGTTAAATAAAAGGAAAAAGATAGAGGGAAGTAGATAGTGAGGATGGATTTGTATAAGCAGACGATGGACTCAGTCTACAAATTAGGAGACAGAGTCCAGTTGTAAGAGGATAGTGATTATTATACATGCCTTGACAGGAGTGGGAGAAAAAAATCTTAACTGGTTTTGAGACAGGAGCCTTCATAAATCTAGAGAGTATGTTATAAATGACTTCAGCAGAGAAATGATGTTTGTGATCTGGGAGACCTCTTCTAGTCTTCCCTTCATTAGTAGGAACTGTCTTTTGGTTACATGATCTGCTTGGCTTTAGCTTTACAGAAAAAGAATACAATACTTTTTAAGGGAATATTTGTAAATTCTTGTGTAACAAATGCTACGTATATCAGTTTGTGTAAATGAAGCTCCCTTCCATCCACCATGGGAAACCAAAATTAATCTTAGTATACTTTGTGCCAGAAAGAATATTCCGAATGAAAAATAAATACGTTAATTTTACTGCTTGTAGCTATAGCATCACTTTTCTGATAAATTAGGGATTCTAATCACAAATTTTAACTTTCTGCCAATTGTCATAGAGAAGCAAGTAAAGTGTAATACTGGGGGAAGAAAAGTACTCTGATAATAATTGGAAAACACTTTTTTTGAAGAGATTGTGTGCATCTTGCTAGCTACTTCTTCACAGGAAACAATATATTGTGTAATGTAGATTTTGTAAATCCCATTAATTTCTCACTTAAGTTGCACCCTCCCCCTCCTGTAGGGAAATCTAATAATACTGAGTATAAAGGAGGCTGGCATCAGTTTAATTACCCAGAAGATCTTCTTGTACCACTTTGAATGCTAGTTAAGCTGCTGCTTCCATTTTCCCCGCTACTGGCAGCTGCACCCTACTGAGCAAACAGGAGCACAGTCTGGAGTTTGTATATGTTTCAATATAGAAAATTGAAGGTTGCTGTTGGGGGGGAAGAAAAGAACAAGTATTATGGCTTTAGACATTGTTTTCTGGACTAGATCCTTGAGGTTGGATTCTGTATCTGAGATGCTGTAAAATAACTTATTGGGGAATTCAGATGCCTTTGTGAAGAACTTTGATGGAATAAGCTGAAGCAGAAGAGTGTTTCTGTGCACTTGCTAATAAGGAAAAATAGTTCAAAGATGTACAATTAATTTTAGTAAAGTGTGAAGACAAATATTAAAAACATATCACCTTCTAAATAAAGAATGCTTTCTAATACTGTCTAAAAAACTTAGAAGTAGTGGTTTAGTCAAAGCAGTATTGCTTTTGTTAAATATACTCAAGTTCATTAAGTCTGTTCTGAACTAATCTCTGACCTAGACATATATTCCTGCAAACTTGTGAGGTGTGCACTTTTGCCCAGCTCATATTGCATTCAGCCCAAATCCTGGTGGCTGAATATTGATTTTTGTGAGAGTGCTGCATTCGCTACATATCAGTTTGGATATGTGAAAATTGGACTCCTGTTTGGATGCAAGTGCGCTCAGAAGAAAACCTCTTTATTTTTTTTAATAAAGAAGAATAAATCATATAGAGAGCTATAAAATCAGACGTAGAGTGTATTGTTTTGGAGAGAGTTTCAGATATTGATGTGTTTTGGGGTTTTATGTAACCAAGTCCCCAAAATTGGCTGCCACTGTGCTGTGTCCAGGTCCTGCCTCTGCAGTGTGCAGGACACTGTGGCAGCAGTGGTTCTTCAAGTAATGCTGTCTTGCTGTCCAGCCTGTCACTCGGTGCCTGGAGTGCCAGTGCTGACAGAAAGTGTAAGTGGTTAGGAACTCTGCAAAATTGAAGCTAAAGAGCTGGCTCTTCCTGGGGGTGTTCATCTTCATTGACTTCAAAGGCGTCTATTGATTTTAAAATCAGCTCAAGATGCCACCTATTTTTTCTTTTTTTAATGTGTTAGATAGTCAGTGTATAACAGCTAATGAGGAAAGTGTCTCAACAAAGCAAAATGATCTTTTAGAGGAGCAAAGCTTGTAAGGAACACAATTTAAATTGATGTGATTACATCTTTTTTTGCCTCCAGTGTGCTTTCAGGGAACACTCTCCTTTTCTAGTGGAAGAAAAGCCTTCTTTATAATACATGGTTGCATGTTTTAATGGGCACATTTTTCTTAAACCAAGACTTCAATATGTTTTGCATAAGTTATTCTTTAGTAGCCAAGTTCTGTGATACCTTGAATATATGAGAATATGCTTTATTCAAAGTAACACACTTCTGTTTTCCTTATGTTTTGTAAAAATAGTTTTAGGGAACTGCGTGCCTTTGAATGCCATTTTATATCAAACAGATTCATTGTATCTGTTGTGGTCTTGATTATGTAATACACAGTACCAGGCTAGTAAAAGTCTTATTTGTATTACTCAATTATGTTGTAAATTCTTATGAGGGAAAGAAGGGAGAAGTATGTTGATCTTGAAATTGTAGGAAGCTTAAGTCAACTTCAGCACTCAAAATTTGAAACTCTGTGGGTGCTACGTTGTCTTGCACCATGAGGTAGAAAGAGGTTGAAAATATGCCTACATAAACCCTATTTTGAGAATGAAATTGGGATTATGGAGGTCTCCAGTGGTCCTCTCCCCCAGCATTAATTTCATTTAGAAATCTGATTTTGGTCTTGAACAGAGTTACAGAGCTCATGGATATCTGTAATGTGGGGAGGACCGCCATTAGGCCTTCAGGGGCTGAGGTGGCTGCAGAACCTCTCTCTGAGGAAGGTCTGGTGTAGCAGGGGGAGTGCAAGTGGCAGCCTTTGCTGAGGCTGGGATGCCTGGACTGATGAGACCCAAAGCCTGAGGGGGGGGTGTGTGTGTGTGGAGGTTGAGATAATGGGGGAGGCCCAAGGTGGTCAGTAAACTGCATTGCCTAGGTATGCCCAGGAGGTTTGGGAAGCTTGGCAGCCACCAGGGACTTCTCCACAGAGCTACTTCTCAGCCTGATGGTGCCCAGCTGGTCTTGCTCTTCCTTCCCAGGCACCGGGCCTTGCCTTTACCCTTGTTGAACTTGATAAAGTTCCCTCAGCTGCCTGAAACCCTCTGTGTGGCAGCTCTGCTCAGGACCGTGTTGGCTGCCTTGTGGAGGAGAAATGGCGTGAGACCAAGGTTAAGGCTAAACTGGTATAAATATGCTTGTGAATTAAATGAACTATTCCAATGTGCATCCATTTCTATTTTCACAAGCTTTCACTTAAAATAAATTGTTATGTTTTGTAAAGAGTAGACTGAAAGCCATACAATGTTATGAAAACTAGCACGGTGAATAATCAAGAGTATTCAGGTAGCTGGTGGTGTTATAGCCACAGTGAAAGAGTTTTGGAGTTTTGCTTGTGTTTTGTTGTTGGTGTTTCTGTGTGTGTGTGTTTTTTGACATGAGGAGCACTGTTACTAAAGCTGCAGTGGTGTGAGGAACTTGTGGATGTTGATGCCTCATCAGTACAGGGTGCTGCTGCTATAGAGAACAATTCCTGTGGGGGATATGCCAGTAGATGGAAAGGGAATAGCTGTCCTTGAGCATGGGCAGACTAGACTACTATGAAAATACTACTTGGATGTTCAGTGGTATTTGATATGCGTCTCTCAGGGTGAATGTTTTTAAGATAACGTAAATGAGGAAAGGGCTGCTGGACTCCAGTCTTAGTGGTACATCAGCAGGAAATACTGATGAGCCTTGCAATTTGGTTTTCAATATAGTGTTTGCTTTTTATTATGGACGCTACCCTACCTACCACTGCCTATAGGGTGATTTGGCTTTTCACAATGATTCCAATGACATTATATTATAAGAAACAGATCTGTGAAGCTGGCATATTTTATAGAGCTGTTTTTATTGATACTATTAGTATTCAAAATCCTCATGTGGAGTAATCATTAAAGCTCATTTAAAAACCCTCAGAGGGTTGCTTATAGCTCAAATACAGTGCAAGGAATTTAATTCTTAATTGTATACAGAGGGATACATGAAATAGATTTTGCAGTCACAATGCATTTCTTGATTGTGCATCCATAATACATTATTGTTTCTTCAGACAGTTGAAAAGATGCCATTAATGTAAGAGATGAAAGTATTCATTAAATCGGTGGTGCAGCACTAGGCTCTTAATTTGATAAAGAGAGACTTACAACTAGGTAGCTGCTGCACTGCTGCCTTTTTTTAAGCCTCCTCTACTGGTCATGGTGGTGGTACTTTGATAGTGAGTTCAGTATTTTGACAAAGTGCAAAACTTAATCTTGTAAGCCATATTCCTTGCTCTAAGTGCTATATGAAAGTGGTAAATAGCACGCCAGTATTAATCCATGGCTACAGTGTGGATTTTACCATTGTTAATGGTTAAGATAATTTTTTTTGTCTTCTCAGTGTTCAAGATAGATAGTAAAAAGGCAGTTGCTAAAGTTTGCTAATATTTGTATTTATTTACAATTGGATTTCTAAAATTACTGACTTGATTCCATCTATTTACACTAACTATATATATAAACTTATGTGAGCCATACACTTTTTGACATTATTCTTAGATATTCTTTAGAGTTTAGGTGAAAGTTTTAGCAGATATTTTAAAGCAGGAGGAGTACATTTAAGTAATCTGAAACAGTCTGCAAGTTTGTGTCTGTTTAGCTGGTCCCAAATAATTGAAATAATTGAAATATTTTGTCACTGTTTTAAAAAACTGACAAAATATTTGTAGTTGAAAATGTTTATTTCAGTGTTATTTAAAACATTTATTTGAAAGAATTCAAAACCTAACAGAGTACTTCATTTTGATTGAGCAAGGGACTTTGGCTGAATGAATGGTGTTGTATGAAACAAACAAAAAAAAGTGATTCTCGGTTCTACCCTGATCCATGCATATTCTTCCTGTTGCTCTGCTTTGATACCTTGCTAAAGTTTGAGTATGTGGAAGGTTATGTCTATCTGCATGCATAACAGATGTATAGGATCCTTACTATATGCAGGTCATGGAAAATGAAAGTATCAGGATGGTAGATCGGAAGTTAGTTTTCCTCGTGTCACTGATTTCACTCTGGAATGACATTAAACATTGGCTTGCTATCAAGCACAATGAGCACATACTTGAATGGTTCAGTGCTTTGGAAAGGTTCTTTTTAGGAGGAAAGTTGCCTGGTGTTTGTATCTGAATTGTATCTGAATCAGCATGCACTCAAGTGCATCAGTGGGGTGCTCTATTTGAAATCAAGTCCAAAATCATGCATCGGGATACCAGTCAGGACACCCTCTGTGGAAGGAGATGCCAGGTTCTCCAGTGACTGCTCTCTCTGTGCCTTAGTGTCCATGACCTAAGACTAGCAGGTGGTGCAAACCTGACTGCTGGTTAACAGTGATGTGATAGAGCCTAGGACTATACCACATCACAACGAAATTAACCTTGGCCCTTCTCTCTGTGCACCACACCAGCTGTTAGTGTAGAAGCACCTGGTAAGACTAATTGTGACTGCCCTTCTGGTGCTGGTGTCATATTTCAAAATAGATAAATAGAATAACTGTTTTCTGTGGCCTCAGAAATACTTTAATGCCATGCTTTATCATAAGAGTGATAATTGCCATTTTCTAAGCCAGAACAACTAGTTTAGTTTATTTACCTAGATTTCTAGGAAAGCTATAGGAGTACTAGGCTATATAACAAAATCTGTCTACTCTAACCCAGGGAATAGCATTCACTGTGTGATTTTGGGGGTTATTTTAAAAGAGATGAGTTGGAATTGAAATACTTACTAAAGAAAGGCAGCTAACCTAAACCTCTAATTATCTGGAAAACTTCAGGCTGAACATTCAGCACTGTAATTACCTCAAAATGACTAGCTGAGGCTGGACAAAATGTTTTTCTTTGGCACTGTGCTTTATGCCTTTAGCTTGAAACAGAAATTAAACCTGCAAATGCTGGAGGGACTGTCAAAACAAGACAACCGAAACAAGAAACAAGCTGCTTTTTAATTTCTATGGATTTTTCTCAAACTTTTTCAACTTGCCTTCTGTAAAATAACTACAGCTTGCCATATCATTTACTATTGATCCTAATTAAGCTCCAAGGTGTTGTGTGCAAGGAGGTGAAATCAGCAGACAAAGTTGAACATAAGTAAAAAGACCTGGAAGTAGACAGCATTTAAGTACGAAGACACTGGGAAATATTTCAGCCTCTGTTCTAGTCTTGGGAGGAGAGTGAAATAGGGAACCTTCCAATCAGCTGAGTGAGAACTCCCTTGGAAAGAGACTTGTGGGATACATCTGTAATGTGTGACTTTTCAGTCATCTCTAGGCACAGATGTAGGAGGTGACTGGTGGCACGATCATGGGCTATTTATATCAAGTAGCTTGAACATAAGAAATGCCCAGTTGTCAGTGATACTGAACCAGTTATAAATATAAATTGACCTGGTTCCAGAGAATAGTTAATAGGTGGCTGTGAGTGGATTCCAACACTGGGCTTGAGTGTTTCCAGGTCAACTGGATGTCAGAGGAGTTCAGGCATTGTTTCTAGTTTTGATTTACGGTGGGTACTAGTGGACTCCTAACAGCTCTTTAGATGTGATTGGCGACAGCAGAATAGATTTTGAACCTGCAGCAGGGTATATGGACTGTTTAAGTTCTTCCAGTCACTCTGTGTATGATGCTGGACACTTCTACGTAGTCAAGGGCATCCTGAACTGCTTCTAAGCACTTCATTGACAGTATGCCAGGAGCTCTTGATACACACAATTACTAGTTCCCCACTTATGGCCAGCCTTAAGTAGGATGGATTTTTAAGTGTTTGCCATCAAATAGCTTATTTGTACAGTCTCCATTGTGCTTGTTCTACTCAAAAGCCTCTATTCCTTGAGTTTGTGTCAGTGTGTGGTAGTCATTTGAAACAGTGCAGACAGCTTCCCTGTAGTACACCTTGAAAGTGGTTTCAAGACACTCCCCTCCCCCCCTCCCCCCCCCAAAGGGGTGATTATTTGGAACATGGTGTAGAGTATCACCCTTAGATAGATATGAGTCTGTGCTTAGACAAGACAAGAGGGTGTTTAAAATAGAAACATGCCCTGTTTTGAAATGCACCTATTGACAGGTGCAGAACACTTTTCCTTACTGTGAGACTGGTCTGCAGGGCATCTAGAAGGAGCACAGAAAGGCACTGTGAATCCAGTTTCACCAAGGGCAGACGGACCATCCAAACAAAAAACTTGCTCACCATTAGGACAATCATTAGCATAATGATGGTGTTGGATGCACAGAACTCACATTAATCTTCCAATAAACCTGTCTAGGTACAAAAGCTGTAGCCTGATCTTTTTTCCAAAGCTGAAAGGGTCATGCCTGAACATCTAGCTGGGGATGAGAGGTGAAAGCAGTGTAGGGATTTTCTGGAGTGTGACATAACTAATGGGATTTTAAGACTTTGCTGTTTTATGTACTGTTCCACAGATGTCAGCTTCTAGATTTTTAGAAAATATCTGCAGAATCAGATCGGACGTTGCTCAGTGCTGCTCCATCAATTTCCATTTGTATGTTCTAGGTTGGCAGTTGTTCCTGAAGGCTCTGTGCTTGAGTGGTGTGGTTTGTAGTTGTCCCCCCATCAGCTTAGAGAGACTGTTTCAGGTGGACAACTGAATGATAGATTGCTTTGGCTAAAATACAGGAAATGGAAACTATTTCTACAGCATCATATTTAGTGACTAATGCTTCATGACACAGTGACTAATGCTTCATGACACGGTATTTCTTTAATGCTTGTGGTTTTTTAGCAGCTTGAATAACAGTCTATAGTTCATTTAGCAGGTGAGGAAAAGGGACGTAGATGCTATTTTTGATAGTTTTATAGTAACATTACTCTTCCGTAAAACTGTTCACTACAAGTGATACTGTGATGTAACTCAGTAGGTGATATGGCATCAGTATTATCACTGAATTGAATGGAAGACAACATGATGTCTGCTGCAACATGTCTTTGTAAATAACATTTTCTTTCACTCATGGGGCCAAAATTTGAAGTGAACAAAGTGAGGATTATTTTTTCAATAATTTTAGAAATGAGAGAAAAGACAAGAAGAAAGTAGACAAGAAAAGGGGTTTGTGTGTGTATAGAAACCTAAAGAAATCTGAATGATGATGACACGTTGGCAGGAATTCTCAGGCAGCTTTTTGTTTTATTACTTATTTTTATTTTTTTTCATTGATTTCTGCAATAAAAGTGAGACTATTTTATTATCTATTAAAAAATAAATCTTCACATTGCTTGCTTTAACTGTTATGTAGTCCCTAAGAAAACTCAGCAAGTGTGAAGGATGATCATTCTTCCTGAACTGCCTGAAGTATTCAAGAGCAAATGAGTAGGTTATGACTTTCAAGCCTGAGCAGCCTGTGTCTGAGAGACCCAGCTATAGTGTTTTCTGACTAAGAAGGGGAGAGCATATGCAATCTAAAGACTAGGGGGGAGGGGCGGGGGGCAGAAATCAGAGTTTCTGCTCAAATGATTAGATCCTCTGGAGTTGTCCTAAGAAACAAATTATGCTTCTACAATGTATGATTTAAGCATATTTCATGTCTTCAAATATAGTAAAACTAGGATGGTCTTACATAGTAAATCAGTTGATTCAGGTAATGAAGAATGGAAATCCTATCTCCTAAATGCTTATTCTATTTAAATTTATGAAAATGTGAAAACGTAAGACAATTTCACACTTCAGAACTAATCTGTTACTTACAAATACTTACAGTCACTATTTTCTCACTCTTGATAAAGTCCTTTTCCCATAAGTTGGCTGTAAATGAACTCTGATCTAACTTCAAATGGTAATTTTAAGTGAAGTTTCATAGTTGAAAGCTTCCATGACAAAGCATAACAATGTTTTAGTGGTGTTTTTATTCCAGAATGCTGACACCTCTTCAAAATTTGAATTAAGTCCTGCAGTCAGGAAATGTTAGAGCTGGATAGATGAACTTAAAGGAAAAAGGAATAACTGCCTGATTTATTTTTTTTAAGAAAAGAATGCTGTTCTAACTATTGAACTTATTTTTTCAATATTATGATATCTCTTGCCAGAAATGCAAAATTTTAAAGATTATATTCAAGGCTGTATATTCCTTCTACAAACTGGAAATAGTATGAAAAACTTTTCTAAATCAAGCTAAAATAATTTTACTTACAGAAAACTTTAACAGTTTTTTTTCAGAGCACTTGGAAAACACTTGTCACCAAAACATAAATAAAATTTAGCTTATAGGTTTGAACAAGAAAAGCCAGGAAAGATGAATGTAATTTTGAAGTTTTTTAGGTATAGGGGAGAAAGATCCTTGCCATAGTGGGTCAAACCAGTGATTTGCTAGACCTGACATCCTGTCTCCAGTGTGCTGGGTATTGTCAGACTGCTTCTATAATTCACCAGATATATACATGGATATATTTGTGTCTGAAAGGATATTGTGAATGAGTTCTATAGGGATACCTAGAGAACATTACTTTGAGAAAAGAGCCTTTGTTATCTTGAAAAGCACTTGATTTTTTTTTTCCACAGATGTAGTCATGAATGATGTCATCCTCTTTATGTATATCATATATAAAATACAAACTTTCAGTTTAATGCAAAGGATTTGGCTAGACACTTAGGTCTTCCTGATATATGCCACTAACTTTAATGCTTCAAAGAACAAGCAAAATTCTTAAGCTTAGTATGACCTTATTTATTTATTTAGTATATGGTGAATGCTAGCTCTAGGATGTAAGCTTGGATTCCAAAAATATTTCAGAGTTATTGGAAGGAGACGGTCTCTTTCTGTAACGGAAATCATAAATTTTCTTTCATTTCTGAACATAGTCTTAAAGACCGGTGACAGAAAGCACATATTCAAGGCAAGATATTGCACGGTGGTTTCATTTCACCCTGTGAAGACATAGTGGTGGGAGGAAATAAGCATATCCTCACCAGAAGACAATGACAAACTACTTTTTATCCTATTTAGTTTGTTTGATGTCAGATTGGTGTTTCACTAGAAGGTTTCATATTCTTTTATCTAGAGCGGTTCTTCCAGAAGAATCCTCTTTCTAGATCACCTTATCTTTTCAAACAAGCTCTCTTGTCAAATTAATTTTTTGAGGAGTCTTAAGGACAGCATGGTTCCCTGCCTTTGCTATTTCCTGCTTTAGGCAGGAGGGGGAAAAGAAGGAAAAACAAGAAAATGAGATATCGGGGAGATACGCTTTCTGACCTACTTCATGAGATAAGAAAGCAAAACCCAGAGATCCCGCTATACTGATACTCTGCCTCTGACAGAGGCCAATATTGGATGCAAAGCCAGAGCAACCACATCTGATTGTTTCCTACTTTATTCTCCCTGCTTTCAGTGTGATCTGGAGAGGGAGATGACACATCCAGCCACAGCTGTTGTTATTTGTCACTGTACCTTCAAATGAGCAGTGGGAAATTGCCTATGACAGCAAAAAGATTCTCATACAACTGTTTTCCCCGGCTCTAATCTGCTCCTCCTTACGAGCCAGGGCAAAATTGCTCAAGGTTGCTTTCTACATTTTCTGTTCTGTCTGATCTGCTGATCCACACTCTTTGCCCCAAATGAACTGCTGATCTTCTCCTTTGTCCTTCACCTCGCCATCCTTCAGGTAATTCCTACCCCACCTAAAAAAGGTTCCTATCCTAAACATCATGTATCACTTGCTGAACATTATTCTTTTTTTTTTTTTTTTTTTCAAACAGTATTCATATTTTTCTTTGTGCTCTTATCTATCTGGACAGTAAGCTTGCAGGGCCAGGATTGTCTCCTATTCTGCCTTTAAAGTGTTGGCGTGATAAAATCATGTTGTCTATTTGCCTCTTGGTGCTGTTGGAGTAATAGGAAAAGCTCTGTAGAAGGTATAGAAAAATACCTGCAGGAAACAATTAGATTTCAATGGCCCTAAAATAAAAGGGCTAGCATAATGCAGCTAGTGTGGGAGTAGGTTGGAACAACTTTGATAAAGGAAACCTAAATTATAAACTTGTTCAAATGAAAAAGAAGAAAAAAAAATCGGAACCAGACCACGCAGATGATCCTTGCGTAATGAATACGCTTACTGAGACAGAATTTGGAACTGCTGAAGACTTGCTTAAAATACTCACACTTGCCCTGCTGCAAATGTTCAGCTGTCTTAAGCCAAAAGAGTGGAAATTGAAGAAGCAACCATTATTCAGCGTTTCAAAGGAATAAGACAGGCATATAACAAGCCTGTAAAAAAAAAAAAATATATATATATATACTGTTAGCATCATCAGAAATTCTTTAGCTAGAAGGTGGACAAGTTGATGGCAATCTGTAACGTGGTTGCAGAAATACTGAGGAAAAGAAGATTGGAGCTGATAAGCTCCACAGATCAAACAAAACCCGGAAATCAACAGAAATTAAATCTAATCTTAATAGCCTTGAAATAAAATGGAGAAAGGCAGTGGAAGGTAAAAGACAAAGAGTTAGTGAATTAAAAAGTCAGAATTAAGATAACGGTGCAATTCTATTCAGCAGTAAGAGGAGAGGGGAAACGGAATGGAACTGCAGAAACTGCATTGATGGAGGTCCTGTGTGGCACTGAGCAGAGGGCATGAGTAAAAGAGAAGGGAGGATGGAAAATAAAACAGAGCAATTAAAGTTACCTGATAAGAATATACAGATATTCATAAAGTGGAAGCTTTTTGCACATTTAACAGCCCTATACAAAATTCATAAATGAGCTGCTACACTTGCTCTCTTCCCTGTTAAACAAGGAGGGCTATCTCACAGCAGCTGAACAAAGAGGCTACAAAGACAACGTTAACATGACCGTGTTATCTTTCCGTTGCTGGAGAAAACATCATTGCTCGCTTAAAACAAAACCAAACCCCAACCTTCTAGTTGTGGTTTGTGTTGTGTTCCCCGCCCTCCCCCCCTACCCCCCGATTTGTTAACTCTTGTAAGGCAACAGAGCAGTTCCTTGGTAAATAAATGACACAATGGGTATTGGAGGAGCTATTCCCAGCTTTTCAAACTGGACATTAGTGACTGGAGAAGCAGTGAAGGCGGCAGTGCGTATTCAATCTTCTCCATTTTGCTAAAGCAAAGTGTGGGCATTGGCATCTCTGTATTCACCCCAGTTCGGGACAGAAAGGCTTGTGCTGCCTTGTTCCTACTTGGCTTTTCTCTTTGATCGGCTTTGACGCTAAAAGCAATGGTGACAGTTCTTGTTCAGAAAAACAGCATCTAGACCCTGTGCTCCACTGGTTTATTCCCTTTACTTGTTGTAATGCTTTTACGGAAAGTTTTTCATACCCTTCCAGAGGAGGCACAAATAGATTCTTTGTTTGGCACGTGCATAGTTGATGTTTGGCTCAGTACAGTTCCTTCAGGAGGAGAGGCAGATTGACTTATGCAAATCCTTGGTGACTGAGCAGATGTTCTCCTCTTATTTCCCCTCCTTCCTACCTTGAAATTGCAATGCTTATGTATAAACACATCTACGCTGCAACCAGTACTTTTCACTTTTTAAAGATGCTATTAAAATGGGAATAACTCTAGCAAGAAGAGGGGAAACACAATTGGGATGGTTTCTAGTGGTTATCACCTGTGTTTTAAAAAGTAGCTAATGAGAAGCTAAAGAACAAACTATGATGAGACATCAGAAGAACACCAAATAAAACTGATAATGAGTGATCTGAGAAGTGAATAATGGAAAGCAGCAAAATGTGTGGAAATCGAACAGGAAAATTGGTCATTTTTCATCGTCATTGGGCATCATAGATATTGACATAGCAGTCTCAAATGATTATCTTTCTACTTGTGGTGTGTGTCACTGAATCATTTCCTACCAAGCGTGGAAAGATTAAAACAGTGGGGGAATTTAGAAATGAAATTATAGACAATATACAAAGAATGACCTTTATCAAGTATGCTTTTTTCATTACATGAAGTGTGGCACCTTACCAGTAGGGAAAAAATAACATCCTACCCAGAGAAATAGGAGCTAAGTGTGGAAAAGATTTTGTTAAGTTCTGGAGCTGACTTTTCCTGGCTCGTATGGTACAGAGTCTATGTATACTTCCATCCTCATTATATCAAAGGAAGACACTGTCACTTGAACATTATCATGGCCTTGCAAGAGATGGGAAGAATTACTCCTATGGATCTCAAATCTAGGCTCTGTTCTGCTGCTATGCAAAGCAAATTCCAGAAGGCTGGGCTGCTAAACAAACGTAGTGTTGCAATTGAAAAAAAACAAACCAAAACAAAAAAAAAACCCCAAACCACCCACCAAAAACCCCACTATTTTTTGGCTGGGTAGCTTTACTTCTGGATCAGATTAATGCTATAAACTCTTCTATGTGTAATCCTGGATCCATTACAATGAAATGGACCATTGTGCTAATAATACTTGGAGGTGCGTTTTGTGTAGGGTTTTTTGTTTTCTTTTTCTTGTTTGAGCAGCTATTACTATCGTGGCTTGCCAGAAGAAGCCTAAAGCAGGAAAAATATTTGACAGTCATGGCTATTTATATTATCACAGCACCAACAGGCTACGATATGAGTGGACTTCATAATTTTTTTTGTTCCCATCAGCACAAATCCAACTATTCTTCTGCTTTGTTCAAATGCTGTTGGTTCAGATAATGATTTAAGATGAAAAGGTTGGAAGCACTTGATGTTTGTTTATTTCATAAAATAGAGCTGTTGCCAGGCTACAATCCTACACAACCGGCATTTTAGCGCCTATCCCCTATGCAAATGACATAGTATAAAAGTTGAAAAACACTGTGAGAGAAGACTGCAGTAGATACCTACACATCTGCAGACAGCGTTTCTGGAAGAGGTGGGATCAAACAGTCACTCAGGCAGGGTATTATGGTATAGCTGACTTCTGCCTGGTCAGTTTTATTTGGCTGGGTTATCTGAGCACTTCCTAGTATCTCAAATCTACATGTTACATTGTCCTTATAGCATTTCCCATCTGTATTATTTACAGATGAAGAAGTAGGAGGGAATTTACCCCACAGAACGGAGGAAGCTGGTGGAGGGGAAGGGATCCCACATCTGAAGCATCTGAGGCATGTGCTCTCACCACCAAACAGCTCTTCTTCCCTGTCATAGGGTGACTCCTAATGTTAGAATGGGCAAGAAAAAAGTGGTGTTGTGGTTTAACCCNTGAAATGGGAAATTTAGAGCTTATATGAAGGAGAGGCAACCTGCACCTTTACTAGGTAGGTTCCTCAGCAAAGTAGGTAAACCATATCAATTGCACAAAAAAAACCAACCCCAAAACCAAACATTACTGAAGTGCATGGTTAAAAAAGAAAACTGGTATTCCAATAGAAACTAAAATAACTGCCTCTGTATTTTATTTCTGTCATCCTTCAAAGCTGTAAAGTAGTAAGAAACTACACCATTAATGTTCCTGCTGAAGCTGAATGAAAACTGACTCTATTTCTAAGAAGGGATATCCACTACAGTTACACTGCTGTAAAGTAAGCAGCTGGAATTACATTTGTGGAATTTATAACTTGAACCCAAACAACCTGAATCCTCTCAGTGTTCTATTTCTATGTTCATATTTTAATATCTCTGATGCTGATATTATTCTAATTTTATGGTCTTGAGGGAATGCCTGCACTAGTTTAAATGCTTTCAGGAAACAGGGTTTTATTTTTAGATCAAATGAACCTGATCCAGATAAAATCTAGACCTGAACTTGGCAATTAGTTTTGAGCAATAAGTAGTACATTTGAGGAGGGAGAGGAGTTGGATTTTTTTTTTTTATTTCACTTGTTAATCAATGTGCAGGGATGTGTCACTATGTGTGGTGTATTTTGCTTGTATGGTTGTATTGGTTTGTGTAAAATTGCAGTATGTAGAAAGCATTAAAATATGCAAAATATCAGTTAGTGTTTTGGGCATAGAAAAACCATAACTAATTGCATATGGTTATTAGTAACTCACAGCAAAATTTTATTAGTGGAGAAAAATGAAGTGAAGACTTTTGCCCTTTACAGGGAGGAGCATGTAATTTTAGTCATTCTGTACAGCATCTAGCACTAACCCTGATTGCGCCTTGGAGGCACATCTGTTAAATGGTTTCATTTGCATTAGGCTATTAATTTTGCTTTTCAACAGACTGTAGCTGATAGTAGTAAGGTGATAAAAAAGGTCTGTCTAATTCTCAATCTTGTATTTGAATTATTTTAAAACTCGAGTTATTAATGGAACTCCTGGGGCAAAAGGGATTTGGCAAGAGATGTCTGCTGGGAGAAAGTGATGTTCTCCTCCACATAATTTGTTCTTCCATGTTTGAGTGGCAGTGTAGGGGCGAGTGGTCATAAGTTACAAAGTGCAAGGTACACAAATGTTTGAGTGAAATGTTGCTGGCTTCGATTTTCTTCTATGTTTAGGTCTTATAACGGAGAATAATCTAGACTTTAATATTATTGGATTAGCTTAAAGTTCTGTTTCTAAACAAAAGGAATGAAAATACAACTAAACCCACTTCCTGCTGACATATTCCTTAGAAAAAACACTGACTTGTTATCATAGTTTCCTTGGTTTAAGAGGGAACAGTCAATTTGGATTTTCAGGAATTAATGTACCATATATCGCTTTTACAATTGTACATTTCTTTAACAGTACAACATGGGTAATCAACATCTCAATTTCTTACTAAATAGAGTACTTAAAATAAGCAGAGGATGACATATTTCCTCTAATATCAGTGGTTAAAAAAGCTAAGTTTTTTTTGCAAAGGAAAAAAAAATTATCAAGATATACTTTACTTTTTTATATACATCATGTGAAATCCCTTTGCCTTTCAAGCCTCATGTGTGGTGAGGTACATCGCTTTTTATAAAGAAAGATGCTTGAAGTAATGCTTTATACTGTGAAGTACTCCTAGAAGAAATAGGTTGGTTTTTTTAAATAGTAAGAAATTGAGCAATGAAACTTCTGTTCACAATTCCCTACAGAATTTCTTTAAACCTCACAAGAAGGTAAAAAACTGGATGTAATGGGCATGACTTTTTTTTTTTTCTTTCTTTAAATAAAAAAAAAGGCAGCAAAGGAAAACCTGGCTAGAGTCTCTAAAGCAAGAGATCGTTATCTCTATTTGAAGAGGAGACAATGTAATTTAGAAGTTCATCTAACCATGTTAAAAAAAACCTTTCATGGTATATGATGACATTGGTCGGCAACTTTCTCAGTGTTAGCCTTGTAATTGACTGATAGGACTTTGTCCTCTAGAAACCGAGTTACGCTCTTAGTGCTGTATCATGTTATGCTGAAAACCTGTATTATGTCCAGTGCAGACGCTCGGACTCAAAGCAACATTTATACCTTTGTTTTTAGCCTCTGTAAATTGGGAGAAATTCTTCTAGCTGTTGAAAGAGATCTTGAAGCAATTTTATAGTTGAGCTCCAATCAGATAATGCTAATCTCTAAGGAGTACAATGATGCATTCACAGGAGAAAATATTAATATTGCAGTTCACCCCAGAGGTGACTGCATTTCATTTTGATAAATTGTTTATTATTGTCATCATCTTATCTGTCAAGCTTTGAATGTATTTTGGGGACTTTGGAAAGAACGAATCTCTATAGATACGGTTCATTGCCAGATATAGCAGTATATCAAATGGCATATGCTCTATTAGATATAGTCAAAGAAGAATAATTATCATATTTGGCAGGGGGGGGAAATTAAAATCTCTTTTATTCAGTGTTTTGACTTCATGGGCTTGTCATAATGGGACGATTTTGGAAGAGCGATATAGTATTCCTGCAACAGTGTCTCATCTTTTCCATGGCGAGGTACCCAAGTCAGCTCCCATTGACTTCGGAGTAAATTAGTGAACTTGCATCATCTTAAAATGGCTGTAACAGCTTAATCAGCCTCAGAGTTCTGCTGTTGTGAAAATTTGATAATCATCCAAATTGAACCTTAAAATGAACGTTCTGTCCTTCTGTCATCAGTGCACTATGTTGTTAACTATGTTAACTGCTGCTTTACATAGAGTACTTAAAATACAACCAAGGCTGTGCAAAATTCTCAAGTCCTTATTTGAAATAATACATGAAAAATCTTTAACCTTGAAAGTAGTAAACTGACATTTGAATGTAACAAAGTGCCTTTAACACTTGCCTCTCAACTTATTCAGTCTTTTTAATAAATGTCTCTCTATGCATATACACACAAGAATATGTGAGCCTAAACTTAATTTATTTTTGTCTGTTTTTATGAATTGGCATTTGTACTGCCCAAAAGGGATTTGTTTTAGAAGGTATAATACTTAGTAATTTACTTTCATCCTTCCAATGAAGTATGCTGCCTGAGCATCTATAAGAAATAAGAGCTGTTGCAGTTGCTTTACCAAAAGTGTTGGTTGAACTAAATTAAGTTCAAAATGAGACTTTAAACCAGAAGGTATATAAGCAAAACATATTCATCATTTCAAGGCCAGGTGTCTTCTGCAGTTTTTCAAAATGTCCATTCTGTACTGTAACTGATTTTGGAACTTTTGCCTATAATTGAGGCAGAAGCTTAGACCTGTGCTATATACATGTCATTAATCAACTTTTGTTGCACCAGTTGCTGATTCGGTTTTGAACTGTTCTAAATGTAGTTTGTACCAGAGTGTTGGTTTCTCTGACTTTGCTTTAGGCAGTATGAGGAAAATAGCTGTGTCTACGCTTAAGGACAGGTACAGTTAGCACCGTAATGCTCAGTCCTCATTCCCTGACAAACCTGGAAAGGGAGGACTGCAGGGAGGTGAACAGAAACTTGCTGATTTTCCACATGTCTGGATTTTCTGCTGTGGGAAACTGAAGCACATGTTCATATCTTATCCTGGCATGCAGCTGGGCTGTGGTCAGGGCATGTGCTCCATCACTGGTGCTGAGATGTAGCCAGTAAAAGTCTGGGCTCTGAAATAGTGCATATTTCTTTTATAAGAGCAACCAAATTGTTTAACAGGCCTTAAAAATAATGTCGGAGGCTCATTTCTGAATATTTCTGTCACCAAAAAAAATAAAAATTAAGCCTTTGAATATATAGCAGATGTTACAGAAAACATTAAGAGAAAACTATAATATTCTGTTTTATTTAAACAGAAAATCACTGTGTCTCATGAGGGACTCCAATATTGGCTATTTCCTTATAGTTTCAGGACAAATGAAAGAAAGTACCCTTGTCACATTCTTTCTCTTGAAACTGTACTTCTTCCACTGCTTGCTTTCCTAGCACTCTTGTCTCAGCTGTTAAATTGTTTTGAAGAACTGATTCCAGCTCACTTAATACAAAAGCTCATATAAAAGTTGGCAGATATGGGGGGAACTTCCATAAAGCTTCTGTTTCCCGTAATTCTGAAGAAATTCAGGCCAGTTTCCTTGTCTTACTCAAGGTTGAGAGTAAACTGTGGGAAGTGGTCACATTTTGTTTTTCGCAAGCTTTTCCTATTTTTTCTGAACTTTACAGAGGCTTTTGTTTCATATTTGGCAATGACACAAGGCTACCCTCTCCCACAAAAAGTAATGAATACTTTCCTACCTAGGGTAGTAGCGTTGGGGTATAATGAAAGGTATCTGGAGTTAAGGCCTTTCTCATATATGGTAACCAACTTCTTGGCAGGTAGAAGAACTGTTGTATATGCAACAGAGGTATAGAGCCTTTCTCTGGAAGAGCTTTGTTTTTCGAAATCTGTTTATCTATCATGTTCATGTTTGATGTTTAGGGTCTTGCCTTAATCAGTGTAAAAGTAGCAGTGATCATATTCACATGAAGACAGATGATGAGAGAAAGCAACAGTGACGAAAGACCAGCAGTGGGGTGAAAGGACATAAAAGAAGTCTGCAAGAAGAATGCAGGAGGCACAGTGCTGCAGGCTGGCACTTCTGGACAGAGCCAAGTTCACTTGTGGAAAATGAGTGATGCAGAAAATCCCCAGGTCCTCACAGAGCCTGCTTTTAGTTTGCAGTAACAAGAAGTGTGAGTTAATGCAAATCTGTTCTGACAAACCTAATGGAAACAATTGCAGTTGTATCCTTTTGTCTCCTGAGCAATATTAAGGAAGATTTCCAGTCTCAGAAGAATGAAGTTCATAGTCATCAATTCCATAGGTTGTCCCAGGACTTCTTATTCTTCCTCAAATCAGCTGAGGACATTCTGCTGCATTTTTTTTAACTCACATGAGTCTGAATTTTAGAGCTACAGTGAGCCTTATGCTGCCTGCAGTATCATCTTTAAAAGTTTAAATATTGTTGCAGAAATTGGGTTATTCCCACATTTAGTCTGTATCTTACAAGTTAACATTTTACATTATTTAACCTGTGTGATGAGAGGTAAAGGAATAGAGGCATGATGACTTCAATATTAATAAGATTCTAGAGTGAATATAGCATGTGGGTTAACCCGCATGAGTGTTTTTAGAGCAGGATTGGCCCTGTGCTCTTTTCTGAGGGCATCTGTAAGTAGCGAGGCCAGAGTTGTTACAAGTCTCCCATTTACTAGCACAATCTGCTTGTCTATTGTGTTTGTACTTATTAACGTTTTTTTTTCTTTTGTGGAGTGTAAACACACAATCTTTGCAGAATGACTTAAAAGCAGTGACAATAGATCTTTTACACATTTAGCTCATCAGCTTCCACTGTCCATAAATCCAAATTTGGCCCTTGGCTTTATTGCAGCGTGAAACTCTGTAGTCTTGAAATATTGGCTAGTCACTAGAGGGCGATAACATTATATGGTGAAAACCGATTATGCCAAGGTCTGAGCATTGCGATGCCCTGACGTTCTGAAACGTCACAGGGACATGAAGCGTGACTATATTTTGTTACTCTGAAGTGTTTCATTTGAGGGTTTAGATTTCAATTTTAAACCTGTGAATGAAAGATAAATTATATCTGACATTAGGTTACTGTTGAGGATGGCAGCATCTTCTGTTAAATGCCTAAAGCTGGTTATCCTGTATATTTTCATTTGTTGATTATTTTAGGTATTTTCTTAAAGTTAATTCCAAAAAATGTCCCACCATCACTTTCAAGATATTGCATTGGAAAGGAATAATAATAATTCCTACTCCTGACTATTGCTGTTTCATTCACTGACATCCTAGAATAACCACAACTAGTGTAATCAAATGGTGCTTGACCTGTAAACTTAGCATTTAGCCCCACATGAGGCAAGAGCTGAAAAACAAATGTCAGAATTTCCTACTCATTGATTTTTTTTTTTTCTCTTTAAAGATATCTTTTTATTATTTTTAAGGAACTGTCTCTAAATGAAGTAATATATTCTAAAGATAATTTGAATTAGTATTTAGAAGAAATATCACATGTTTTGGTGTTCTAGGGCTATTTTGATTGAGAGGAAATAGTAGGTTTTGTTTTGGAAACCATAAGAGTTGCTTTTTGGCCTGAGAAAAAATTAGCCTTTCTGTCATTGAGAACAGGAGCCAATTAGATCTCAGTTAAGAAATGCAATGTGCACTTAATAATCTTCTGAAAAACAGAACATATTGGATGCCAAACACTTGTGCAAAATGGATAGAATATACTCATTTGTATAAAGTAAACTCTTCTGTTTCCCATAAGTGCAGACAGCTGTGAGTGTGGGTTTAATTCCTTTCCACCTCCAGGCTCTAACCCCTGAAAATATTGTCAAACACAAAGCTTTCATGAACAAACCTAATATAAAATGATCCCCTGAATAATTAAATGGAAATTTGAAACAAAACAGATAGCAGTTTAGTGGAGGTCTGCTATATTTAAAATATGATCAACTTAATTGTGAAGAAACCTGATTATTTTCTTTCAGTTTCCCTGAAATCAAATTGCCTTTACAATAATCTTTGAATATTAATTTTGTTCATCCAAACATTAGTATCTACTTCTGCTCTGGTATCTGGAATGCCATAAGAATGGTTCCTATCAACACCACAGCTGAAGGCCATGAAAGGATGGAAACAGCAGCTGGAAGCCAAAAACTGAACCTTGACTATCCATGGTCTTAAAGGCTTGACACCAGGGGAGGTACTGTTAATCCGAGTTCCTTGGCCATATTTCATTCAAGAAATGAAATATTTTGCAGGCTACTAATGAAGATTTTAAGTGCACAATGTGCTTTTATTTTTACTCTACTTCCTTTGCTAGGCTAAACCACAGTTGAACAAAAAAAGTTGAACTATATAGTAATATAATACTTAACTTCAGGTCTTCTCTTTGAATTTATAGTCATGATTGTTCAACCTTAATTCCTTTTAGCTAATCAAGGTGACATGGGCAAGTACAGTGCTATCTGAGAAGATATTGTGGATGTAATTTGCAAACATCTGTGGGACTTCTGGTATTGTTCCTGTACAACCGCAATGTTGAATTCAGAGGCTTGTACAAAGACTTGAAGATGATTCAATGGCTGCTGACGCTAACGATGTACATTAATTTGCTACGCTATTTTATATGATCTATGTAAGATCCATTCTATATAGTGAGTGGAGTGCTGCATTATTAATATGGGGCTTGCAAAAATATAGTTGTAAAGAAGTGGCTTATGTTTGCTTCATTGAGGATATATATTTTAAAAGAAAGACAACATTTAAAGTGACCATTTGATCACTGTCACGTTATCACTAAAAAGAACCCTCCCTTATGTGTGTTCGAACAAATGACCTCTAAATGAGAATAT
>VZTL01015279.1:0-13662 GCA_013400535.1 Scopus umbretta
GCTCAGTGTATAAACTGGGTGGAATTGGCTGGCTGGGGGGCAGTGATCGCTGCTCGGGGCCTGGCTGGGCATCGGTCGGCGGGCAGTGAGCTGGTGTATCACTTTTTTTTTTTTCCCCCTCCCTGGGTTTTGTTCCTTTCTCTCTTACTGTTCTCATTTTCATTACAATTTTTATTACTATTACTGTCATTATTAATTATTATTGTTGTTGTTATTATTATATTTGAATTATTAAGCTGTTCTTATCTCAACCCACGAGTTTTGTTACTTTTACCCTTCCAAGTCTCTCGCCATCCCAGTGGCGGGGGGGAGGGGGAGCGAGCGGCTGTGTGGTGCTTGGTTACCAACAGGGGCTAAACCACAGCACCTCTGTTTGTAAATAGCGGCTCTGAATAGAATAAGTGGTAGTATTTTAATCTAGAAGGAAAAGTTATGAGTGATTAAGGTTTGAGGAAGCCAGCTTCCTTCATAATTTTTAAATAATCTCATCCAGCCCTTCCCATGTAAAATTGACATTTTTTGTCTTGTTTTTGTAGAGTGACAAGCTGAAAACACAAGGTACTTGGTTTCAGATCTGGTAGTTGTGTGCTGGGATTTGCTTTCCCAAGTGAGAACACAAATTCATAAAGGCTTGTTTTTATTTATTCCTGATATGCATAATTTGGATCATGCAGTAAGGTTACTTTGACAAAGTCAGATTCAGAGAATTTGAATGTCTGTTCCTAAGTGGTACATTGTTCTAAAAAGGATATCCGTGGTTCTATACCAATTTATTGGCAAATTCAAATGCAATAAAAAAAATAATTACATGAAGCCTCAGGCATATCGGAACTAGGGAAATCTTGGCAATGGAACCTGAAACCATTTTAAACCCACTTGGTTTGGGTTTTCTGCACAAACTGCAAATAATATAGGCTTGTCAAAATGTTCATCCTGGCTTGTGTTCCTTCTAAGTGAATCTGTGTTAACAGCTGTTTTCTTGCTTTTATTGTGAGGATTGGTTCATGCTTTTCCTGCTCAGGTTTTATAGCTAATGGTCCTGTCGAATTTTACTTAGGCTGTCTTACCCAGAGATCTGTCAACACCATTCCCTTCCCTATTTTTCTCCAAAGTTTTCGAGATAAACTCATTTTTCCTGAGTGCTTAGAGATCACAGCTCTCTGCATATTGGTAAGGTCACCAGATTTAAGTTGGGATGCTATACTGGAGTGCTTTCCTATTATCAAGAAAACAAAGGTACCATTGTGGAAGATAAGATGATAAAATGCACAGCTCAGTTCATAAACCTGCAATGATATTTGAACTCCTCACTTCTCCTCAGCAATCCATCTCCATCAAACATATTCCATCACTACAAATTTCTAAACAATTGCAGACACGCTGTTGGGAACACACAAAAAAAAACCCCCAAAAAACCAACCCCAAAAAGCAGCAAAAAAGAATAAACAAAACAATTTTACAATTTCTTCCTCCCTGTGTAGAATTTCCTGCCTGGAAACCCACACTGGCAAAAACCCAGCCGTCATCCAGATCTGAGTCTCAATTCCAATAGGAGTTAATAGTGGAGGGTGTAGTGTGAGAGTCCTGCAAGCCTGTGTAGCATGAAGACTGTGTGACTTATGTGACTTTTCTTTTTAAAAGGTGACTTTTAAAAACGTGCTATGGCTCATGCACCTGAAATTGTCAACATAGAACTTGAAAACTGATCCCTCAGGGAATGTTTTTTTATGAATCACTGGGAAGGAAAGCAATGAAACTGTGTAAGGTATCAGTGACAGCTATGATTCATCGCTTCTGATTAAAGCAATGCAGGACATGTTGTGTTAACAGTATGAAGAGAGCAGCTTTGATATGGAAATGTGAAAATATTACAAAGTATATTCCTAAAAGCAGTTTTCAGGCAGGTCTTAAGCTCCACAGTGACTTGGGATATGGTCACCTCTGAGGTTATTTTAATTATCCATGGTGGTACGATTTTTGTGGATTGTTATTTTGTGGGGCTGTTTCTCGTTTTCAGAAGTCAAGGTGTTTGTTTTTTTTCTCCTTCAGAGCTTAGTGCTTCTATAAATGTTACCCTTTTCCCTTTCTCCTGTTTTTCAGGGAAATACTGTATTTGCTGCCTCTTACTGTTACTGAGATAGAAGCTGAGAAGCAGAAAACATGTTGGAAACAATTGGTAATCTTTTTTTCATTTGTATAACTATTTTTTTGTGGCCAAAACAAGTGTGCATGATAGTTTTAGGACATTGGTATATACTTCTGAGAGAAGTTTTGTAAAAATGAAATCTATTGTGCTTAAAAATACATGATGTATTCAGTTTTTTGTATTTTGCATTTGAAAACAAAAGGTGTAACATTGTTTGTTTAGTGTATGTGGTTTTTAGCCTGTTGTTTTGATTTCATTGTTTTAGTCTTTATTAGAATTAAAAATGTTTGTATTTAAAAGACAAATGTTTTCTATTATGGCTATTTTTGTCACTACTTATTTACAGTGCTTTGTAGCTACAGTTCCTGTAACTGAATTTTAATGAAGTGTCTCTCACTTTTGTAACCCAGTTCTTGATGGACAAAAATGTAATGTTCGTTGGCTTCTGTTTTGTGCTCTGCCTCTGACTTCCTGATTCGTTAGACATGTTTGGGCTGTGATTTTTGTTCAGGACTGAACCATTCAAGTCATCTGTTGTTTGAACAGTAGAAAAGGATACATTTAAATCTGTTACCTGCTTGTATGTGGCTGTTTCTGAACTGCTACTGACTAGGAATGATTATTGCTACAGATACACATCGGGCCCTCCAGGCCATGGAGCGCTTACAGGCAAAACTTCGGGATCGAGGTGACGTTGCAAACGAGGAGAAACTGAGCTTATTAAAATCAGTGCTGCAGAGTCCACTCTTTAACCAGATTCTCAACCTTCAGACTTCTGTTCAACAACTGAGAGATCAGGTAGGAAAAGCAGCCTCCCAGGAGCAAGAGAAAAATTGCTAAGAAGGTGCAAAAATGTCTTGTGTCTCTGCGTGTTGAATAGTAAAATCAAATAGCCTAAATTAAATGTCTGATCCCAAGCTTCAGAGAACTGAGGGGGACATACCCACTGATTTTTCTGAGCTTTGTTGGGACCTGTAGTTTGTGTATGTTTTTTTATGTATATGCTTGTTAAGTATGATGTGCCCTGAAGGGAAATGGTGGTACTGGGTGGTGAGTTAACACAAGGCTTTCTGCCTCTGTCCTGTTGAAAAGGAACATGTTTTCTGTGAGGTCTTAGGATTTTTTTTTCCTAGGAGCCTGTTATTGCCTTCTTGTGTCTTACACTGCTAAAATAAGAATGTATAAGGGAACCTGTGGAATGTTGACTTCAGAAAGACATGAAGATCTGTTTTTGTTGTATAGGAAAAAAAAGATCAAAGAGAAGCAAGAGCTCCTACCTCATTTTTCCTTGCTCAGGGTTTTAAGTATTACTTTTTTGCATATTTGTGGTGAGGATGAGAAAAGGGGCAGCAACTTGGCTATATTGACTTGATTATTTATTACTAAAATATAATTCCCTTGTCAGCAGAATAAGAGCTTGAAGAATATAAAAAGTAGTTTGGTAACTGAACTAGGACTGTGTATGTGGCTTTGCAAATAGTTGTTCCTGTTGACTTCTGCAAGATAGGCAGCTCTGTGGCAGGTATGCAGAAATGCCCAAGTCGGAGGATGCAGCCCCTGCACACTGAGCTTATCATCAGCGTGGAGCCGCATCTGGTCTCTGACTGGACTGCAGCTGGTGAGGAGTCCTCATGATCTGGATAATACTTTAACTGTGTGGCAGAAGAGCACAATCTGGCCCTTTATTGCTTCTTGTGGGTCATTTTAGTGCTGTTTTGCACAGACAAGAAATAAGTTCGAATAGTGTCTACAGTGCTATATGTGACCATGTTTTTCAGATTTTGCATGTTCAGTATGTAGAGACTTGATGACATTTGAGTGATTAAAAAAAAAAATCTAGGGAAAAAAGCTTTTCTGAGGGTTTGTTTGCTATCTGAAAAGGAGAATTTAACAGTGACTCCTAGAAATTATGTGAATTATGTGATGATGACTCTGGGAACACATAATGAGAAGTGAAAGTGTGCCTGAAGCATTAATGGGAATTTGGTGAAAAGGCAAATTAAAGATATTCACTTCTGGACATTAGCTGTGAAGTTAAAGGATGCTTCTCTGTTTACACAGTCACCTAAATTAGTAAAATGAAGCAGCTGATACTACAGATGGGTAAGTTCAGATATGCATTTTTAAAAAAGCAAATAATACTTTTACCTTCTGTCTTAACCTTGCAGGTTTATGTGCAGTAACTTGAGTGGCCTGCGCATGTTGCACAGTACATATCCAGTCTAGTTGTCAGGGGAGCTCCTTCAGTGTGAATTCCTTTCTTGATATGTGCTTATATGAACACTTGCACGTGCAAATGTATGTTCCTGGCCATTCTTAGATTTGGGTCAGCTCTTCAGAAAGTATTCTGTATTTTCTCTATAGAATAATTCTCTATAGAATAATTTCTTCCCTACGATACAACATGAGATTGTCTGTCTCTTCTTTGCTTTACGTAAATGGTTATAAAGCATATTGAAACAGGACAAAGAATGCAATTGTGAAATAGGCAGTCGTGTTACAAAATTATATTTCTTGGCATTTTCAAAGGCTCAGTTTTGTTCAATGACACTCTTTAGTTTTCTTCTTACGGCTGGGAAGGCGCAGTGCTCTTGAAACTATTGAACTACAGATTGGTGAAAAATACAAGGCATGTGAATAGTGGCCTGGCTTTTTGGCCAAGCTGCACCAGATGGAGGAAGGGGACAAGTAGTTTCCCAAGCACTTGCAGTCAGAGCTGTGTTTCAGACAGCATGACAAGTGGTGCTGCGCTGTGCAGTGGCTAGGTGTTGCAGTCTCTACCCACCTGAGACTAAGATGGCTGAATTTTTTCGATGTTTCACGATGAGCTGCACTGAAAGTTGAACAGGAGTCTGTTTCTTCTCAAGGTGAATTGTAAGTGACAGTCTGTTAAACTGCTCCTGTGCTTTTAATTTGTTTATGGGTGTTTAAGGAGCTACAAGACTACTGCAAAATTCGCAAGAGAAGACCATCTTTTAGGAAGGTATAGTTGAAAGAGAGCATGGGAGCAGAGAGGCAATAATGGCAATTTACTTTCTAGGTCAAACTGATTCCTTGCAAGCATCCCAGCGGAAGCAGGTCACTAAGTGAGACCTACTTGTGGGCCTGTAGTGACCTCAGTAAATTTGAGGGTAGTGTTAAAGGAGCAGCCACTGCCCGAGCATTCACACACCATTCAGGGAGTCNGTGCCCGAGGAGGTATCAGGCAGCCTTTTCCCCCCCCCGACCCAAGACTAACTGCTAGGACCGGGGTTCCTTTGCAGCACGCAGCTCCACTGAGCTGGCGGGTGCCCCTTTCGACTCCCGACACACTCACTTTCTCTCAGGCACGTTCTCTCCCCGCAGGCTCGACCCTAGGTTTCCCCAAAGGAAAGTCTTCGACAGGGCATACACCATGCAGATATATTGAGTGGTGCAGTGGTAAACGACAGCTTGAGCTGCGTGCCTCCGGAGAGGGACCCCTGGACAAAGAAATCCCTGCGCAATTATACCCTTACAATTCCCTCCCCTCACGTGGTGGTTCTGTCCAACAGCAGTATTTGGGTCTGGGGTCTTCTTGTTCTTTATTGGATCCTTTGTCTCCAGGCGAGACGTTCCTTCTCTTATTTTAATGGATACAGCTTCTGATGATGGTTGTGGCTACCTTATCTGTCTGGTTTGCACTGGTGTCAGGGTTGCATGAAGCTAAGTCGGAGTGCAGCATATACAGTCAGCCTGTCTAGGTGAAAGTTCACAGTTTGCAGCCCAAGACTTTAACAGGCCTTGCTACTAGCACTTTCTATTTAGACTCTGAGCTAGGTAGTGCCTTCTGCAACAGCAGGACGTATTCCTGTCTGGAGGCACTGTGTCTGGAAGGCACAGAGGTGCTAGTGAGAGCCCTGTCTTCTGTTCATGCAGTGAGCCTGGAAAATGAGCTGGCAAATCTTGTAAACATCCGTCATGTTTCCCTAGCAAAAAAATAGGATGCAAATACACAGTTTTAGCAGACTTATTCATTGCATTCCAGTGACAGTTACTACCATTTTTATGGTCTAAAACAGTAGACTTCCTTTTCTTTTTTTTTCCTACAGATAAGTGATCTTTTAAGCACCAAAAGGAGATCTAAAAAAGTGAGTGTTTCTGCATGCATGGAGGTGTTCAAGATTTGCTGTCCCATTTCCTTAAAGCTGCTGTGTGTTAACTGGAAATTGATGCCATTCATTATTGGTGTGTGCTTAAACAAGAGCCTCGAGTTTGCATTTGTGTTACATGCAGTGGTATGGACTGAGTGGTATGTTGCTTCATCTGGATGTTGGTGAGGTATGATGCTAAAGTCGGCAAATCCGATGCTTTGGTGCTTCTTGGTAGGTGCTTTAAAGTTTTTTTCCTCAAACAACCGAGGAGGATTTGTTTGCACTGCAAATCCGTCATTGGGAAGTTAAGTACTGGAGTGGGAGAAGTCTAGGGACAGCAAAGGGATGTTTTTTTGAGAATTACTGTGCTGACTTCAGCAGTCACTTGAGTTGAGGAGCACTGAAGGAACCATTTTTTTTTCTGCCTCATCATATCCTTATTCTTTGGTAAATGCTTGTTTTCTCATGCTGAAGAGCGGTCTCGTTTGACCATAAGGGTGTGACAGAAAAGAAGAATAGGGATTGTGATGTTTTGAACTTTTCAATAATACTTTCTTTTCTTTAGAAAATATTTTAAAGAAAATACTCAAACTGTGTTGGCAGTCCTCTCCCGCTTCTCTTCACTTCCTTTTTATCTCTCCCTTGTCCCTCCTCCTTCTCCCGCCTCCACTCCACTCAGGGCTCTGCCAGAACAACATACCCTTCCATTGGCTAGGCTGCATTCCTCAGATTTTTTTTTGCTTGTGAGTTTGACTGTAGTTTTTTATTCACAATGCAGTAGTGGAGAAGAGTCCCTCTGCAGCACAGCATGTACTGGGTTGCATGGGATAGCTGGGTGTCGGCACTAGAGCGGATTTAGGGAAGAAGTGGAAAAACTCTGTCCTCTCATCTTGCCTGTGAACACTCGCTTAACTCTGTGGTTTGCACAAATAGAGGAGACCTGTAGTTCCTATCCTGAAGCCCTTTCTGCAGCAATGCCATTTGCTCTGTGTTTTGAAACAAAATGCTTGCAAGAAATGCTACTTTGGGATCTGCTTCACCCTCCCCAAGGATGGAGACATAAAGGAGCAGCCAGCAGGGCGGTGCTGGAGCAGTGCTGGTGCCGGTGCCTCCCTTGTTCCCCGGGAGCCCCGGGGGCTTTCGCTGTGGCACAGGCGCCTGGCCTGCGGGGAGCACCTGGCTGGGCAGGGCGCTCAGCAGCACTGTCCTTGCTGCCGCCTCCCTGCAGGGCTTACGCAGCGGCTGGCTTGCACTTCGTCACTGTTGCAACCAACCTTTTTGCTACCTGGGACACTTGCAGTCAGCTGAAGTACTTCTTGGGGTCTCCAATGGCTGGGGCTCAATTGGCTGGAGTGCAGAAAAAATGAGAATTTGTTCAAGTTGAGACCTAGCAACGCTGATTACATTGCTTTAAATGGTGATACACCGCAGGCCTGGCTTGGATAGCTCCTCTTCTTTTAAAAAAATATTTTTGAGTGGCTGCATGTAAGCACAATTTGATTGCATTTAGTGTCTATCTGTGCAACTGTGATGTGAGTTTTATCATACTCGGCGGCATTTGTGAATTTTTTCTTTGTCTTGCCAAATTATGTCCACATTGCAGATGTTACATACAGTAAGGAGAAAGCCAATCAAGGAAAATTACCATAAGCCAAGTTATAAAACAAAGCAATATTCTTTCATACGGTACTTACACAATCACAGTGCTATAAAGCTACCTATTGATGGGATTATGGTGATTTTATTACTGTAAAGTAGTGCAGTTTATATGTTATGAAAAATATTTCATGCAACCACAAGATCATCATCTTTCTAAGATTTCCACTTGCAGTTTATTGCTTCCCCTGGAAAGACCTATATTTCTGTGGTTAGCAAGAATATACACCAGTTCTTCTCAACTTTTGCATGCTGTAAGTCTGTATTTTGTGGGGGACAGGGAAGAGGGTGGTCGTCACATTTCAGGTTGTTATTCTGCCTGGGGATCCTGAACTTCTACCTTTAGGATCATTATAAATGTTATCATAAAACAGAAATGTTTTCAAAGTGTTAAGTGTGTGTTTCGGGAGAGGAGACATTCAGAAATCTAAGTTTTATGCACACACATGTACACAAAACTTTATTCTGTTAACAGTTTGAAAATTTTTTTTCTTAGAGTTTTTTTTTTTTTTTCTTGGATTTTCACAAGTCAGAAGCTACTTTATTTGAGGTAGGCTTACCATGTTAAGCACATCCTCCATTGAACGTGTAGGTGTGTTTGTTTAAAAAAAGGTGCAATGAAAATGAGGTGTTGCTTTCAACTGCTGTTGAAGAGGTAGTGTTTGATACTGCGCTGTAGCTGTACTGTAATTGCAGTTGTACTGAAGATTTGAGGTGAAGCTTTTTAAAGTTCTAGTTAAACTGGTGTGGATGGGAAGGTTATTTTTGCCTTTTCCTGCTATATATACTATGCAGCACTTCTTTTCAGTGGTATTTCAGCCATCATGCAAATAAAACCATCCAGTGTCTTCAGAATAATGGAGATAATAATTAATTATGGAAAATGTCTTAGGAAAACATGAACAACTTCCATCTTCTGGTCTGGAAGACAGAAGGAGTGGGAGATGTCAGTTAGTTCCTATATGTTTGCAGTGATGTCCCAGCTCTTACATGTATGCAGAAGAGATGAAATGTCAGACACACAAGGTGGACAGTGTAGTGCCAGTTTGAAGAGGATTTTGTCTGTGAAAACATACAATGTAAAACTAAAATATGAATCGGCCTGGTGCTACTTCTATTTTAGCATGGGGATGTGTGAGTCTTCTACCAGAGAGAAAAATATAAATCTATAAGGAGACTGTCATATCTTAATTGAAGAACTCCTTCAAACGTATATAGAGAAGAAAATGGAGATATACTGGGCACATGTTCAGGTGGAAGTCGATATGCCCATCATGGCTAGCCTGCTATTTGAACATTACCAACAGTGAAATGAGCAGCCTAAAGCTGCTCTGTTAAGCAGTACTAGCAGAACATATATAGAACATGTACGGTATGGGCCTAGAGAACTCATAACCTTCTCAGGCACCTCTGCATGTTGAAGGGTGTGCTGTGTGGGATATTGAGTGGTACAAGAAGTATTTTAGGTTCACAGAAGGCGTATAATACAATTCATCTTAAGGGCAATGCGTCATACTCAGTAACCTTCTATTTTTGATATGTAGCTCCTTTTTTTTTTTTTTTTTCTTTGCTGTTTGTGCATACAGGGAAGCGTTTTATTGTATATTAGAGAAAAACAATACCATGATGTAAACACCATTTGTATCATTCGTACTATGCAAAAAAATGTTATATCTTAGGATTACTGTGGTTTGCTTGATCTATACTTTGTGCATTGCATGATTTTTACAGTGTTGCAACTTGTTCCCTGCACATTTCTGTGTAAAGGAGCACTCTAGATACAAGGAAGACATTGACATTTTATCCAGAGAGAGGTTTCACAGAGTGGGATTGTCTCTATGTTAGCAGTCTGCACACCATGTGGTAACATGGACAAAACTTAAAGTGAAATTCAGGAAAGAAGATAGAAGGAAAGTAGACAGTGGGATGGACACAGCAGAAGTTCCCCAGCTACAGTCAGATTCTGTGCCTTAAAATTCTGTTTCTGTCATTTTTTTTGACAGAATGTCCCTTTCTTTGTAAAGCAGAAGGTGTTTTAGCTTTCTGTATATAGTCTCAAATTTTGCTTTTAGCGTTATTGTAGGATTTTCCTTCCTTGTCCTTTTCTGTCTTAGAAGATGACTGTACACTCCATTCCAAGTGGGAAATTCATGCACAGTTGGGTTTTATAGGACTATCAGTAATACCAGTGACCCTTCCCCTTCTGCCATCCTGAAGGATGAAACCTCAGGAAGCTCCTGCCACATTAAAAGTGTCCCGAGACAGAATAATGCTGTGCTTAGTAGGGTGCTAAATGAAATTGAAGGCATTTCATGTATTTTTCTCTAGGTTTAATCATATTGGCTGGAGTTATTACCACTCTCAGCTCAGCTGCTGAGCCTTGCCTATTTAGTTGGAGGTTACCATTCCAAAGGGTGTGCTGAAGAGGTTATATGAGCTCTCGCTAATCTACGTTGGGCAAAATCAGTAGGATTGGCTCATACTATGCTGTTACTTGTTTAGGCTAACCTTGCTGGCTTTGCCTGAGCAGGTGATGAGTTCTTTAGTGACACCTTTCACCAAACAAGCTCTGAGGATGGTAACCTTCAGTAGGAAGGGTAGTTCAGTGCTATATTCTACAATGAGCACTGCAATTTAGAAAGGACAGTATATCCATGACGTACTAACATTTGTGATAGGAGGACTCATATACTATGGCCTTTGAGTGCACATGAGAAGTAGTTTGGGTTTGCATCTCATGCTCTTAGGCTGCTTTATCGTGCTGTGGAAATGTAAAAATGTTTTTAAATAGAAGCAGTGCAAGACTGGCTAATTACAGTAGTGTTAGATACTCTTACAAGTAATAATTTGACCCATGACAATTTTTTGTGGGAAGGAACATGACAGCA
Source organism: Scopus umbretta (assembly GCA_013400535.1). Classification (NCBI taxonomy): domain Eukaryota; kingdom Metazoa; phylum Chordata; class Aves; order Pelecaniformes; family Scopidae; genus Scopus; species Scopus umbretta. The sequence goes on from VZTL01015279.1 coordinate 10,803, forward strand.
GGATGTATAAGAAGATTTGAAGGTGGAAGAGAACAAGAAATGAAGCGCATTAATTGACCAAGTTCAATGATACAGGTTTGTACATTGAAATGGATAACATTGGGAAGGTGGAAGTGAAGGAACCTATTATATGGATTCATGCAGATAAGAAATAAGTATGGCATAGACTTTATTAGTTTCAAATCCATGCATATAATGTAGGGGGAAATCTTGCGTTCACAGAAGGGCAGAATTTGATTATGTCTCTGGGTGTTGTTACAGGTAATGAACCATGAAACAAGGCTTATCTACCTGTGCCTTACAGGCTTGCTGAAATGACTGTATGTGATTAAATGAAGTGTTTGTGTGCACTTTTTAAGCATTATGATTTGTTTGAAACATAGCCCAAGTGATTCCTTACAAATATGGATGACAGAATGTAATCACTTTGTGATGCAAATCACTGAGTTCCAAACATCCTGGTTTTCCTCTTTACCTTTTTTTATGGCAGTGCAGGCTAAGTGCGGTTGAGGACTTTTCTTTCCAGTGCTGTCTTGTGGTATTTTGTCTTTAACTTCAGGGTCTTCCCAGGCACGTAAAGTGTTCAACAAATGATGTTTGTTCTATTGTATTTTCCTAAAGCACCCTGATGAGAAGGGATTGTGTGATGGAGAACAATACTGACCCTTTCATGACCGGACTGTTGGGAGAATGATATGATAAACCTAATGGAAGTAGCATGCTTAAACAGTTGAGACTGTTGCAGTAGACATTTTAGAATACATTTACAGTTTTGAAATTTTTTGTTGATACTTGAAGTTTAAAAATAAGGATTCAAGGAAGGATAATCCCGTTCTTTTGTATTGTGGTGCAGAAAGCTAGAAAATTTGCACTGTAAAACTATGAAACTATGAAAAGTTTTTGAGGCTGAACAATTGTGGACCCAAATTGTGGCTAGTGTGCCAGGCAAGTACAAAACAGATCGATGTGGAGAAAAACAGTGCCTGTTGATAGTCAACAGGTAAGTGGGACAACAGCCAAATGAGGGCTCCTGGTTCAACTGAGCTTTATACCACCATGTAGTTCCCTACGTAGCTGGTGAGGTTTCTTTCTTTTTTTCATCAAAATACACATACTTTCTTTTTCTTATTTTCTTGTAAAATAGTTGATAAATCTGTCTTTAAAAATAATGGTACTGTAGAAAAAGTGTGTTCATACTTGTTTACCTCTACCATTGTGTTGGAGTACTTCCAAGCTGCTATACTGATATGAGCAAAGGAATTTTAGGCAGAGTATGGAAAATAATTTTAGATTATTTCCATCAATTTATTTCATGTTTTATGCTTATAATGCACAACTTTACATTGATTATAGATGTTTAAGATAATTCTTCTTTTTAAAATGTCTTTTCAAAATTGCAAATTGAGATTTCAAATATTTTTACTGAGCACTTGGCCTATCATGATGCTCTTGGATAAGGAGGAGGTTTCTGCTGTGTCTGTAAACCTGTCTTGCCATCAATCTTTTACAGGTAAATATTACACCTTCCATTCCTCCCACTGGTGAATTCCCCCAGCTTCTCCATCATGGTGTGAACATGGGGTCCTTGCCACATAATGAGTCATATTTGTTGGCTCAGCAGAATGGCAGCCCAGCTAATGTGCTAGAAGCATCGATGAGATCCCTTACTCCTCAGATTAATGGGAAGTCCTCTAGTGATGACTTTGAGCAGCTGATCAGAAATATGTCCCAGGTAAGCATGTTGTCCGGTAATCACAAAATGTGGATCACTGATTATCTGGAAGATTAAAATACATGTATTTTTATTTGAAAGCAATTGATTTATCAAGCAAATGAGAGCTCACTTGCTATATAAAACAAAAATAACCTTTTAATTTGAGGAACAATTGGTAAATGAGAAAACAGTTGGAGAAGTAGCCTTGATGTTGTCACTGCTGAGTTATTGTCCTTAGCTGGGCAATGTGCCTCTCACAGATCAGCATGCCGCTCTGTGCATGAGGGAGATGCTTTGTCAAAGCATGCTCTTGTGTGCATAACTAATGAAAGCTATGGAAAATTCCTTTTTGGCCTTGCTACACATTTTTCTGTAAGCTTACTGCTTTCCTGTGGTAGGCACAAATGGTATACGAGTCCCTTCAGTGGCTGGAGCTGAGGATGGCCAGGCTTATATTCTAGCATTTTTTCTAATTAACCTGTAATAGAGCCAAATAGAGGAATTCTTCTGCTGTTCTCCTGGAGAGTGTTTTGCACAGTCCTACTTTTTCCCTCTGTCTGAAATTTGTCCTCTAGTTCTGCTTGAGAGTTGGTCTGTACCCTCTGTATAGGCACATATATGCTAGTTTAGTCACTACTAAGCTTAAACTCTGTATATTTAGTTGCTGTTTCCTGATTTCTGCTTCTGGGCTGTAATAGCTTTATCAAATCTTTCATAATTGTCGTATTTCTGTAGCAAGAAATGGGAACCGAACAACTGTGTTTCAGTTATTAGCTAGTATAGCCCTGTCCTGCTGTAGCTGTCAAATTAGAAACTCATTTCCAAGTTGTTTAGCACATTCATTAATGCTCCTTTTCCACATTTTTAGTATGTGTACCCTTCTTTTCTTCTACTGAACAGGGTCGTCTTGTTGAGACCATTGAGCTCATTAAACCTTTAAGTGGCGGTCTGGGCTTCAGTGTTGTGGGACTCAAGAGCGAAAACAGGGGAGAACTAGGGATATTCGTGCAAGAAATCCAGGAGGGAAGTGTGGCACATAGGTAAGATTACTACTAGAATATTTTACTGTACCAGGTGTTAACATGACCGTGATAGACAAAAGGAAATGACCTCAAGTTGTGCCAGGGGAGGTTTAGATTGGATATT
>VZTL01015280.1:0-12628 GCA_013400535.1 Scopus umbretta
GATCATCTAGTTCCAACCTCACCAGCATGGGTAGGGGTACCATCCACTAGAAAAAGCTTTATTTTTCTACAAAATCAATCATCTAGGACAGGCAACAGAATTTTATTGTTGTAGTCGTGTTTTTCCCTTTAAGAACTATTTACCTCGTGAAACTGCTTACCATGAAATTCTTTCTTTCTATGGTATCTTTCATTATTTAAAAAATTTCTTTCTTTAGTACTATTTTATATGTTTATCTTGAACACAAGTACTAATGCAACTGATGTATAGACAATCTTGGTTTGTGATGCAGTATTAAAAGTCAAACTTTTCATTTCTTTTTTCCTTCTTTTTTCCTTATTTTTTTCTTCCAATCTTGCTCACAATGATTTTTCTCAAATGACTTGTCTGTAAATTCTTTAAAATCACTCCAGTAAAGATCCAAAGACTATGCTGCACAGACTTCAAAGAAATTATTATATTTCATATTGTCTGTAAGTTATTATTTTTTTAAAAAATTACTTTTTTATAAAAATTAAGATTGAAACTTCTTCAGGTAAATGAAGTTGTTGAACCTTGTACGTGTTTGTGCCTTCAAGAATGTGCTCAAGAATGGCTTATGTGGAACCTATTTTTGTTTTTCTCTTTGCCTTTCTATGTACAATTTTTAAAATTAAATACTTTACTTCTCAGTTGATGCCAGATAAGATATTTCAACTAGGAACATAATGGTTTCAGGAAGTTATGAGAAACCACAAAAACAGGATTAAAGATGAAAATGCCAACTCACATACAAACTGCTGCTAGCTTCTGTGATTTAGCATTAGAGTAATTCAGTTGCATATTTTTACTGTGACGAGTACCATACTTTGTCATGACTGTTTTTTACAGCAATTAAACGTTATGAATTCAAAAGCAGTTTCTCTCTGCTTGTAAAGCTGTGGTGCAGTTCCATTTCAAAATAAAAAAAAATTAAATGATACTGCAGTTAGTCTATTCATTAAGGTCTAATAGCAATAGTGGCATCAGCATCAGTAGAAATTATTGGCACTATTGAAGCATTTCACTACTTCGAGGTAGTTGAGTATTGTACCAAAAAGGATAAATCCTTAAGGAATATTACGTTGTTGAACACACTGTGATAATAAAGGCTTCTATGGAGGTTGTTTCTAAGGAATCAGCAGCCTGTCTTCATTTGAAGGTGTAAGAACTTGGAGCTCTACATGTGTGAAACATCACTTCCAGAGAAGCTAGGGTCATGTTAGCTGGAGTTTGTTACTTCACCATGAATTTAAAACTACTTTCATTCATTCAGCCTTCATGTCAAAGGGACAGTAGAAAAACATATTAAATAATATTTTTAATATAAAAATATTCAATTTCTTCAATTGAAGCTCGGCACTGGTGAGGCCGCACCTCGAATCCTGTGTTCAGTTTTGGGCCCCTCGCTACAAGAAAGACACTGAGGTGCTGGAGCACATCCAAAGAAGAGCAACGAAGCTGGTGAAGGGTCTAGAGCAAAGTCTTAGTAGAAGTGGCTGAGGGAAGTGGGGGTGTTTAGTCTGGAGAAAAGGAGGCACAGGGGAGACCTTATGGTTCCCTACAACTGCCTGAAAGGAGGGGGTAGCGATGTGGGTGTCAGTCTCTTTTCCCAAGTAACAAGTGATAGGACAAGAGGAAACGGCCTCAAGTTGTGCCAGGGCAGGTTTAGGTTGGCTATTAGGAAAAATTTCTTCATTGAAAGGGTTATCAAGCATTGGAATGGGCTACCCAGGGAAGTGGTGGAGTCACCATCCTTGGAGGTATTTACAAGATGTGTAAATGTGGCACTTAGGGATGTGGTTTAGTGGTGGACTTGGCAGTATTAGGCTTATGGTTAGACTCAATGATCTTAAAGGTCTTTTCCAATCCAAATGATTCTATGATTCTAGAGATCCATCCAGCAGAAGTCATTAATGGGAAAGTATAGCTTCAGCTTCAGTGATTAAAGGACTATTAGATACAGTTTATGGCACAGATATTGCTGAGTCAAAAGCAGAAACTCTATAGCAAATGCATAAAGAAATTATCTCCTTTTAGAAAAAAGTGCATTGGTTGTGCAACACGTAATGTTCATGTTAGCAATTCAGTGGCTCTAAGGGATGCTTGTGAGCAGCTCTGAAGCAGTGCCTTATAACATACTTTTAATTCAAAACTTGCTTTTTTCCCAAACCAATTCACAATACCAAATTTCTATAAAGCTGTCATGAGAAAAGGCTGAATAAATGAAAATTTCACTGGTCAATAAAAACAACAAAATATGATTCATAATTACTCAAGGAATCATCATCTACCCATGTGTATACATTTTGCAACATATCCATAAAAATGTTTACTTTTTTTGAAAGACAGCATTTGCATAACTGTTATGATACATTTCATTAAAAGACTGTGGCTGGGTAGCACAAGGAAAGTTGCAGCTCTTATAGTATTTAACTCTACACTTTGGGACAGGTGGACGCTTCAGAAAGGAAGGGGAAACCATGTTTTCCCTGGGGACATACAAAAGTCCTTCAGCAAACAGAAGCTTTTAGAGTGCAGGGAGAAAATGAGAGCTCCTGGGAGTGGAGTTTACAGAGCAACAGGTGCAGATCACTTCAAAGGAGAAAGGAGCAGACACTCCATGAGACCTCCAGAGGGTGGAAGTATGGAATTCCTGCAAAGAGACCATATGTGCTCTGCTGCTGCCTAGAAAGACACCTATATAACAATTTAAAAACAAATCCAGGAGGTAGGATATGTCCTAAAAAGACAGAAGATTTGTCCATGATGATTTTTTTTTGTCTCCTTCAAGTGACTCTGTGCTTTCTCTGTTTTAGAAAATTCTGCCTGGTAACCCCTGAGTATTAAAACCTCTTCTCTTTAAAACCTCTGTTTTGATGTGCACACTGTAAAAGAAGAGTTTAGAGAGACTCAGCTTGAAGTGTGGTCACAAAATCACTCTTCAAAATATAATAAATGCTAACACACATTATTCTTCTGAAAAGCTTCCCTGAAAACTGTGTCATTCATTGTACATAGGATCACATAATTATCAGGGGCCATCTAGGTATCTAGTTCTCAACCTCCTCCTTCCCCCAAAGTTTGTAGGGAACAATATGGGAAGAAAGCCCAGAGACCATGTCATCCCCATATAAGAAATAAGAAACATTTCCCATATCACTATAACAAACTCAAAAAATCCTAGTGCAAAAGGCAAAATCTACAAAGAGCTAACATACCCTAGGAAAATGTTTGAGAGATCAGAGGCAGCTAGTACGTTCTAGGTTAACTGTTTGTTAAATGATAGTTCTGCCACCACATTTCTGATAATGGCATTTCTGTGCCAGTTCAGGACCTGACAAGACCCAGAGCTCCTACAGAGCACTGTGTCAGCAGAGTAACACTTGTCAGGTAGGAAGCATGCCTGGTGCCTGCACATCGGAAAGGCACAGGGAAGAACCTGGTAGTGCTCCCAGCAGTCCCAGTAACATCCCATGACTGGCAGATCTGCAGTCTGCCTCTAGTCTCTTCCCCAGTGCTTTTCCTCCCTGTTCTACCTCTCAGCCCCCCGNCACAACTAAACCATCAGCGTGTTATCAGCATTGTTCTCATCTTAAATCCAAAACCCAGCACTATGCCAGCTACTAGGAAGAAAGTTAACTCTATCCCTGCTGAAACCGGGACAGGTGTCTGCAGTGTGAATACAGACAACCAGGCACTGAATTGTGTCTCCTACTCTACAAAAGAGTATTCATTTACTTTTTTTTTTTTCCTTTTGAGTAACATCCAAGGGTGAGAATTCTATGTCCCAACCCTGTTCAGAGTTGCTCCAGCTTGGATTATGAGCTCCTTGAAAATGAGAGATGGGAAGCAGAAGCTCATCCACACAGAGGCACAATCAATATTGGCAGGGCAAATGGTCCATTCTGACCTGGGAGTGAATGGCTTGATGTGACTACTCTACCACGCACCTTTTTATAGCCAATTTTTTTTTTAATGGCTGGTTATTTATAAGTGTTGGTTATTTCTTTGAAGTCATAAATGTAAGAAATATTATCAAAAGATGGGCACATCAGCCCAGCTCTGTTTTTATCATTTCTCATTAAAAAACACAGGATAATAGTGAATATTACTTCAATAAAATTTTAATAAAATTATTATTTAAAAAAATAACTATTAAATGGTGGAGGAAGCTACCTCTTTAAGATAAAAATTATTAGGCAAACAGTGTTCATGAGTTCACACTGACACAAATTCAAAAGATAATACATGCATTTATTTGGCACCTGGCAATAAGAAACTAACAGGAGCAGACAGATAGCAAAGATCAGTTTGTGGATAATCTCATTACAAGGTGTCCTTCAAAAAGAGAAAATGAAATTTACATTGATATCTGTATTATCTTGCCTAATCAAGGTAAATAGTACAGAATTAAAAATCTGGCTTAGGCCAAGAAGTGAGTCTATGTAAATAAATATAGTCAATCAAAAAACCTGCAAATTTGTTACCTTTCCTTAGTAAGTTTCTTTTTTCTTGTGAGAGTCAGATCTTTGTGTCTTCACACCTCCTCCTGTGTTCCAGGGAGGAATAAAAGGATGGATGCTTAAGGAATTCCCAGAGTGATCTTGACTTCCTAATGGGAAGGTGGAAGCAGAAACTACCATTTTTTCTCTATTGGCAGCACTGTATGGTGCAGATGCTAGTAGAAGTCCATCTTTGTAACGTGAGTCTTGATGTTTTCTTTCCAGTAGATGAGCCCCTTGTGAGTGTTGCCTGTGAGCTGGGTCACTGTGCTTTGCATGGGAGGTGAAGAAAAAGCAGCTGACCGTATTTTAGCTATGACTCAAATTTTTTGGCAGATCTGTTTCAAAATTAATGAAGGAAGAAAGGAAAATGTACTGTATATTTCCCTGTAAAATATATTTACAAGAATACAAGTAAATGTCCCCCAAGTTGGACACACAAAGTTCAGTCTTAAAATTCATCCTGAAATAATGCTGGTGGAATTTTGAAGACTAAGGAGTTACAGAACTCTTTGATTAGTTATCTTTTACCCTCAAAAGCTTTTTGATTTTTGCTCAGGATCACTTGCCAGGTTAATCTGCAGCATGCTACAGCCCTGATTTCTGGCAAACAATTTTGATATGTCTGGTGTTCTGTCACGATCAGAAAAAAGCGATGCAACTTTAGGCATATTTCAAATCTGGAATTTGTTTTAACTAATTAAAACTACAGCTGACTAACTAAATCAGCACAAACTTACTCATATTAAAGCCTGATATTAAACTCAATTTATTTTATGCTTCTTATAACATTATTGTTTTTATGTTACATAATTATATGTTGAGAACATACAACTGCATTGGATGTTGTCTGCGGAGACATACTGGGATATGTCCAAAACAACATATTGTTGTTTTGGGCTGGGAATAGTGAATATATAAAGAACATGTATAGGCAAAATGATTTTAAAATATATGTTCTTAAAATGTTATTGAAGTATCTGTGTCTTCAGTTGCTGGGGAACTCGGAAGAAGAGCTATGGTAGGGACACTAGATTTTTGTATATCTTTTTAAATTTGGGGTTTGCTAAAAATTCTTTGACAGCTTTTACTTAAAATTATAGCAAATCAGATTTCCACAAGACTGTGGAAGAAAAATGTGCTCCTCAAAAATGTATAGCAAAGTGACTGTGAGAAAAAGAGTTCCTGTGGAATGTGGATTGTTCTGTCAATAATTACATTATATTATAGATAGTATTTATATGATAAATCTTATGTATTTATTATTTCATTAATTCATTTATTCAATATCAGTGACACTACAGCTGGCATAACAGCAAAATCTAGTATGAGCTGCCTACTGAGTCACAAGGTTTAGCTGTGGCCACTTGTGCTCCAGCCATACCAATGCAATAAGGATGAGGCTACAAACACAAGCAACAGTGATCAACAAACTCTGATAATCGGAATACATAAGACACCATGCTAAATATTCACAACAGAAATTTAATTCCAAGCCTAATAACCACCTATTCATAGCACATGCTGCTAAAAGAGGAAGCTAGTTTTCCACCAGTTTCAGTGAAATGTAGTTGTATGTCCCCTTCTTTCCAAGAGACAGTTCTCTCTTCCCAAAACATATTCATCAGTAAAAGACCTTCCTCAAGAGCAGCAGTTAAGAGAACTTCCCTCTTTTCCAACTTGTACAAAGTCTTGCAGGACAAAAACCAGACATCATCAAAGAACGAATTGAATGTTTTGGTTCTCAAGAATTCAGAGCACTGTGTTTGGCACTCAAGCTGCTTACATAGTGCCTGAACCGGGTTAAGCATCTGATGGTAGAAATCAAAATAGGTTTTCAGCTGTTCATCCCTAAAACACTAGAAAATACTTAGAGGTAGAGGTGGCCACCATAAGGAATGACTTCCATCCATCCATGACGATTCAAAACAAAAGAGGTAATAGAATTCAATGGGAGAATAATTTATCTGTGTAACAATGTTCTATCTCCTGAAATGTTAACCTTTGTGTGGCACATACAACCATAACTATAATCTTCATTCCAACCAGGACTGCTATTTGATGATTAAAACTTATATCCTTTCATGGATAGAGTCTATCCTCAAGACTGAACAAAAAAAAGTATTTGCAAGGCATGAAAATTAGCATTTGGTGGGGAAACAAAATGTACCCTTTAGTCTAAGTGGTTTCTAAACCTTAGCTGATGGTGCATATGTTCCCTGGCAGACTCCTCAGGGAACCACAATACCAATGTTAGATAGAAGCCTTTAGATGCAACTACTGTTGCTAACTCAGTATATATATACTGAGTAGCTTTCATCTTTAAGTATCCCAAAATTCTTTACATGATGTTTTGCGTAGATACTTTCACGCATCAACAAAATGCTTCCACTTTTGCTGTAGAATATGACATTTTGTTCCATGAGCATTATAGATAGTATTTAAGAAAGGGTCTCTGCAAGGACTAATTACAAAAAGGCTTAGCCTTTAGTACTTTAACTCAGTGAACATTTCATTAACAGCACCGAGGCAATTATTTTAGCAGGCTCAAGGAAGGATGAGAATCATTTCCAGTAACACCCAAGTTTGCCTTAATGGATTCATTTGATCTTGGTCATATTCAACCTGAGACTGCAGTCCAAGGGGGCATGTCCATAAGCATTAGATGCTAAAAATCTAACAAAGTAAAACATCATAATGTTCTCTACAAAAAAATCATGAAGTCATCATGCTCTGTACCTAATCAAAATTCCTACAGAGACTGGAATGGAATTTATAAAAAACATGTTTTTTCTCACAGATTGGAAAATAACAATCCTTCAGAAATAGGGAAAGAGTTAATGATTATACAATTTAGGGTTCATATTGTTCACCTGAACGGAAATAGAACTAGATCAGACTCTGCTTTGGTTAATGTTATATTTAATAGTAAAGAAAACTAGAAAGATATAAAAGATGTTAGAAAGCAGATGTCCCTGGCTAGACAATACCTACATGATCGAGTCTTATTCATGAGAAGAGGAATACCTAGATTTCAGACTGAAGTCTTAATTTGGCAAAACAGAAATCCAAACCAGAAGATCACATTCCAAGTGAGACTTCTCTCCTGAAGCTCATTGGGTCTTCTGTGCTATCAGCCTCATTTTTTGCAGTCCTCACCAAGTTTTGGGCTAGCTTACTCCACAATGGGAAAATCCTTGAAACTTCAGAAAAGTTATATAAAATGATAAAAATGGTTTCTTTTACAGCTCTAGTTCCAAACAGTTCCTTATAATCTCATCAGGAATGAGTGAACGTTAAAATGGATTAGGTAAATCATATTTTATGCTACCCGTTATCAAGACATGTTTTTGCCAGCATTCATATAAGAGTAGTCTGATATATATTCTCCAACAAAAGGGAGAAGCCTTCAATATCAATACACTTCTCACTTACAAATCATATAAATTTATTTTACATCAGAGAATGAGTCACTGGAGATTGAAAAATTAAATTTAATTCCACTTTTCTCATAAAAAGAAAAATAAAGTGCTTTAGAATTTCCCCTGGTTACTTAAAAATGGTATCATTGATTAGCTTTGAGAGGGAATACTTATTGAAATTAACCTTTAAGTTGTCAAAGATCAAAATATTAAAAACACCCACATAAAATGCCTCAAAATTTAAGCTTCAGTTTTACAGATTGTTACTACATCTCTGAGCAGATGGGTAATTGCTTAAACCTGAGCTGATCCACTGCTTTCTCATCAGGGGTACTTATTTCCTTGAAAAAATATCTAGGCATAACAGACAAGAATGCCTTCAGAAAATTAATTTTTACAAAATCATACTTCCTGTGATTTTTAAAAGCACAGACTTCTGAACCATTTACTTGAAACTCGGTTTTGTCCCATGAAGATATTAATTCAGATGTTGATTAATATGAAAGGCTTTATCAAAATGGCAGTTCCATACAATTCTAGTGTTGGAAGAAAATTGGGTTATGTTTGATGATTTGACAGAGCCAATTAAGGCAGAAGAAAAAAGTGGTTAATGGTATATTTAATTTGGTAAAGCTATTAACCTTTTTTTTAAGCTTGTAAACCAGAATCATTTATTACATTTTTCTTTTCAAAATGGTCTATACAACAATAATTTGATCACTACCACCCTGTTTCTAACTACCACCTTGCAAAGGGTATTAAGTCACTCAGTTTAAATTTAGTCATTCTATAGTACGCCTTATTTTCTAAGACTAACATTTACTTTAAAGAAACATATCTCTACTGTCACAACATAGTTTCCTTCTTGTGATCACATTTCTGAGATAGTGGTAATGATGCTGTAATGACATATACACTAAAACAGACAAGAAAGAAGACCAAGTCAAGATAAAAAAAACCTCATTATTTAAAAAAAAATAATAATTGTTATCCCAGTATATGTGAGAGGTCTGCTTTTGTCTTTTTTATTTCCCATGGCAGACTCTTGGGCTGAAAGATCAGAGGATGAACTGGCCCTAGTCAGCAGTACCCAAGAGATTCCTTTTGTAAAATCTTCCCCTTTCCTCTCTCCCATCCTTCCAGACACAATCCTATTATTTCCACTCTCATTCCTCAGAAAAGATTCTATATTGTTTTCAGGTTAAATTTGCCTTTCATCTTTGCTCTCTTCTCTGCCAGTGTCTTGTGAAAGGTCATGCCTTTCCACACCAACAACTCTGAGATTTTTCTAATAGGTTATAGGGTTTCTGGGGCCATTGATGGCAGCTGAGGTGCACCTTCTGGTTTTGCAGTGCCTCCTTGGAAGAGGAGAAAATTTATTGCTGTAAAAAAAAAAAAAAAATGTTATCTGTGGAATAACTTCTGCAGGGTAATGGTGTCTTCTAGCTAAAGTAAGGCTGAACTGGGGTCTGCATACCACTGGAATTTTAGGCCCTCTCTTTCTGCTGACACTTAAGTTATGGGGAAGATGACATAAGCAGAAATCAAGACTAACATTTTCAATAATGACTGACATGACAGGAGATTCAAATAGTACGTGTTTCTGCAAACTACCAGGCATGCAGGTCAATTATGTGTTCTTCCCTTTAGCAGCTGCAATGGCTATGACAAAGAATGTGAAATAGTTACTAAAGCACTTGTAAGGAACCAACATCTGTCACAGGCTGACTCTCAGGAAAGGGTAAAATGTTGCCAGAAAAATGCTGTAGAATTTTTCTGAGGTTTTTGGAACAATTTTGTACCTCACTGCTCCTTTCAAGCCAGAACCCTTCCCTGTTCAGCCTGGATGTTTCATCAGCTTCTTCTAGAGTATTTATCTGGAGACACTCACTGAGAAAACCATGCAATCCACCACGTATTTAGATCACTTAATTTGTAAAAAACAAATCTCTCCAGCTTTTACAGGTCTTGCTAAGTCACTACAGTCTGTCATAGCACCTTCTTTTATCCAGCACAAACTTTTAGACACCATGTGTGACCTGGGCCTGTGGTGGAACCAGTCATTGATTTTGTCTCTGGTCATTACTCTAAAATGCAGTTCCTTGCTTGCATTTCTGTATTTGAGACAGCAGATTCCAAACTCAAAAGTGCCAGTCACCACTGAGGGCAGAGCTATACTTCCCAAACCTCCTGCCGCTCTCCAGGTAACTCTGAAATATAGGTTAAGTGTTTGGGAACAAGAACCTAAAGCGAGGATAAAGCATTTTTTAATTTTGTTTCCCCACAAACAAAAACATACCTCTATCAGCATGAAAGAGTTGCAAATGTTGGCAAAACATAGTCACCTAAATGCAATTCCTTCCTTCTTTCAGTCCTGGCAATGCCTGACAGTTCTGCATTTTTTGTTTTGCCATTTTTAGAAATGGAAAAGCCTCTTTTGGCTCTTTTCCTTATCAACAAGCAGACCCTTGAGAAATGCCTGGCTGACTTGACTCTGTATCTCTCTGTAAGGTGAGAAACACCCACGCCTTCCCCAGCCGTGTTATACATCATGGTGAAGATACACACTTTCCAGTCTAGACCTGCCTTCATCACACAACACAAAGTACAACCAGAAACAAAGAGAGTTTCAGCCTATAGTGTAGGTCACAGTAATACATGAGATTCACAAAACAAAATTAAATTCACAGACAGGCACTCAGGTATTCCAAAGGTTGTCATGTAACTGTTTTGGTGTTGAGATTTGAATACAGATTTGAGTATGATCTCACTCCATTAATTTCCACTCAAGCACATGTAACAACTCAGTGTACCCCTCCTGAATTAAACCTTATTCTCTGACACTATTATGAGTGTGTTAATGATAATGACTCTTGAGGTACCAACAATATGACATGAAGATACAAGAAATATCTTAGTAGAATGAAGACAATAGCAGCTTTCCTTGAGTTGACATACATAAATTATTTTAATCCTCCAAAAGCCCGTTTGGGTGAAATTGGAAGGCAAGGGAAGGCATCTTGTCACATGGGATCAGGAAATCATCATCTGAGATGCTTTGGGGGACTGGGCTTTTTTTAAAAAGGATATAGAAACTGAAAGAAAGTGTTAAAGGACACCTTCAAGTACACAATACGAGGTTGTTTTCAGGACTGTGGCATGGGTAATAACTCTGAACATCTGACTTCAGTGGCATCACTTTGGATTTCCACCTGTTCAAGCATGACCTTACTCTGAAGTCATATCCAGGAAAATTAATATTAGCCCAATTTTGGTACGGTTTACATTGATTGTAAGAACTGTTTTAACAGAGCCTTCAACTTCTCAAATTTGTCAGCATATGCTTCCAGCATTAAGAGTATTGGAAACTCCACCTTGGCATCCCATTTCTCTATAGCTTGTAGGGCAGACTCTAGCCAAACTTCTGATGTGTTTTGCTAAAAAATGTTCATTAAGCTACAGAGATAAAACCTACAGGCTAAAATCTAAAAGCTACAGACTGAAACCTGCATTAATCTCTGTCCATTTGGGTACCAAATATAGAGGAAACATAGCATTTTGACACTATGGCTTCTCTTAGGACTTTAATTGGTCTCATCAGAACCTATGAGAAGAAACTTCTGAGATCTTCTGTGGGAACATAAATGAAGAAAGAGGAGAAAGATTTGCTTTTCTCTTTCTCCTATCTCTCCCTGAGCATACATGCATAAATATAAACTTACCTGTGTATACATATGCATACATTAGTGAACAAAATACAGAAAAGCTGCTGATGTATGGCATACAAAATACTGAAGTCCTGGGAAAATTGCTAGCAGACATAAAACTGGGGTGTGGTACATTATTTCTAGAATCCACATCTAAGAGAACATAAGCTTCAAAATGAAGTGACCCAGGAAGCAAGCAACAATAAATTGGTGCTACTACACAGTGGGGAATTTTAAGACAAAAAGGAGTCAATCTTGACCTTACACAACTGGTCAGCACTCATCTGATGCCTGTGCAGTTTCTCCTTATTTCTATCAATTGCACTGATATTAGGTCTGTCTTCAGGGTGTTAACTTCCAGTTTCTCTTCTCCTCCAGGATTTTTTTGGTCATACAGAACCCATACAAGGAACAGCAAAGGAGCTCTGTACACAGCTGCCTGTACACAATGGGCTGGATGGAGCCAAAGTCACGAAGATTCACCAGGTGTGGAACACGTTTATGGATAAGTTTTTTCCTGCACTGGAGGTGGGTATTTTTCAGTTAGTGCCAGGGCAGTTTTATTGATGCCAGTTTTAGTGCACAAAAAAGGCATGCAGTGGTTTGTCACAACACTCCCTCTTACTCTTGATCTAACTTCTTTTTTCAGAGTAAACTACATATGTATCCAGTATATGTTTCTCTTTTCATCTGGAGGAATTCTGCTCCAGTTGTGCCACAGAA
Source organism: Scopus umbretta (assembly GCA_013400535.1). Lineage (NCBI taxonomy): Eukaryota > Metazoa > Chordata > Aves > Pelecaniformes > Scopidae > Scopus > Scopus umbretta. The sequence continues at coordinate 12,376 of VZTL01015280.1, forward strand.
TAGACAAGGCTGCAGAATATACTATGCATCTCCCTTTTTCTAGCCACAGATAAACACAGTCTGCTAAATGTGAGCATTCAAGTAACTTAATAATGCTGCAGATACCCTGTTGGCATTATAGACACTGAATGCTCCAAAGCCTTTTCAGTGAACCCATTAGCTTCTTAGGGCCAAACAAGAATGCCCTCAAAACAGAAACAAAGTCCGCCTTCCATTCATTTCTTCAGCCTCTTTTTTTTCTTTTTTTTGGGGG
>VZTL01015286.1:1531-19933 GCA_013400535.1 Scopus umbretta
TTTTTTTTTTCTTGAAAGGCTGAGGCTCTTTTCTTTTTCAGGATTCAATTACTGCGTCTTGAGGTTGAGAGAAGGGAAAATTGCTTTGGAAGACAGTCTGAGAGTTTAATCGATTCTTAGGACTTCTTTGTTACGTTAAGCATGAGTTAACCTAAATTCGAAAACACAGGCTGGAAAGATGTAGCCACAAGAATGCACACAGACCCTTTTTTTGCTGCAGTATAAAAAGCAGCTTTACAAGCTTCCACTTTAAGCTGTTAGACAAACTGAATAGAGCCATTATTGTAACATCTATCCTCCATTAACTGTTTCTAAAGGTTGTAAAGCACAGTGAAATATTTTTTTTTTCCTTATTTCAATACAATTGTTACCTCTTTACTAGTGAATGACGTGAAAAAGGAGTTTCTGTAGGGGAGGCGTGGACAGGCTTCCTCTCCTAAGGACAAACCACTTAAACTTGCTGAAGTCCCGTTAGACGGGGGTGAAGTTAAATCAACTGCTCCAGGAAATGACATAAATATTCCATTAAAAAAAAAAAAAAAACAAAAAACCAAACAACCAAAGAAACCCCAAAACTACACAAACAACTTTGTCCGATTGTAACAACCGGTTTTGCTATCCAAGCGCTGGAACAGAGAGTGTGTGGGGACGTGGAATGGAGACCTGGCCTTGAAGAGGGTGCCGGGGAACACGCCTTCACAAAGCGGTAAACCGTTTCCACCTGCATACCCATCCTGTTGCGATTTTTCTTTTCTTTTATTTTTTTTTGACGGCGGCCTGTTGGAGTTTAATGTGCAACGCAGTGTAACCTCTTGGTACTTTTAAGAAAACAAAACCAAACCAGACCCAAAGCCGTGCTGTTTAGTGGGACAACTTCCATCTTCTCACTGCGCGGTTGGTTAGTCCTCTCTGAATAACTTGCCTTCGTTGAATTTTTCTTTTCCGGATTACTTAGTTTATTAAGCATTCTGTTTTCCACCGTACTTGCAATGCTTTCCTAGCTTTGCAGATTTACTGGGTGATGGAGATGATAATCACTGTTAATAGAAAACATCGAACAGGAACGGGACAGTCCTGCAGACGATGCTCTGTGCCCTTCCACTCGATGCTTTCGCTGGTGCTCCCTTGGTAGCTGGTGATCTCCAGGAGCGGTCGCTTCCCTGGACCCTTCTGCACCCTCCAGCTGGAGCAGCCGCTCGCGCACAGCGCCCGTCCGCGCCTGGCCTGTGAAAATGCTGCACGTTAAATCGAGTTTGATGCAACTCAGTGTTGCTGCTCTTGGTCAAATAACGCACACCGTTGGGTCTTGTTCCTGGTGGGATGGAGTTGCTGCTTCGGCTTGTTTGTGTTTGGTTTAAAGAGTGTAGGTTGCAATCATGGATAAACTACTCCTGTCTACAAATGCTAGGAGAAGTGAGATCCTGGGTAAAAAATACTGGGGTAGAATGCTTGTAAAATGTGAGTTTACTTTTCGAGCAGGGATAGGTGTAAAAAAAGTCGCAAAAATGAAGAATTTGGCACTACAGTAGAATTTTGATGTCTGGTATTTCCTGCCGTCTTTAAGAGTCAAGTCTGTTGTTTGTTCCAACTGGCAAAGCTACTTAAACTTAGACGTGGCCTTCCCGGATAGAGCTGGAGAATAGATAGGCACGTGGTATCCCCCAGCCCTGCGTTTGATCTCTGATCCTGCATTGCGGCCCTGGTCCCCCGGAATAAGAAGCCTGAAGATTTTGCAATTCTGTTTCATACAAAGAAAAACTTTTGATCAGTCTTGACTGATCAACCTCAAAGCGTATTTTGTTTGCTAGAATTTTAAAGCTACAAATCCTGCCAAGCTTGTGTTAGGTTCTGTGTTGGACGTACAAGTCTATAATAATTGTAGGTACGCATCCCAGTTTTGTTGGAAGCGAAGAACCGAAGGAATCTCAGAAATCTGCAGAACACAGCAGCCATGGACAAAAATATTCCATCTCTCCCCATGCAACAGTTCTTTGCACTTTATTGACCTGTGTCTTTTCCTGAAGAGAGAAGTCTTGTCTGAAAACATTTTATCTCTTCTCAGCAGTCGTTCTGACCTTTCCTTTCACTAGTAATTTTTTTTTTTTGTCTATCAGATGTTTAATAGTAATCACCCTCTGTACTTAAAAAATTCACTGTCATAGCTATACAGAGTAAGTAATTCAGGGCCAAAGCAGTTTGCTATCAAGCAGCTTTCAGCATGTTTTTATATCACTTCTAATTTTATGCTGCCCTCCTTTTTCATCAGCTCTTCTATGGAGCTGAAAAGTAGGATGAAAAAAGGTAAAATAAAATGATATCTCTATCTTTTGCCTTATTACGTGCCTATATGCATTCATGGGCTGTATTCAAAAAAAAAAAAGCCAGAATTAAAGTTACTGTTGTGCCTGATGTAAAAGCTAGCTCAGACTTTGTGGTGAACTTCAATAAAAACGGGATTTGTACGTTATCTTGGTCTCCCCAGTACCCGGCGCTGCTGCCTCCGCGTAATCTCTGGCGTGCTGAATATGAAAAAAATCCAGAAACAGAAGGTTTCCAAACACATTTGCCAGGGTTAATGCCAGAGTCTAAACATAACCTCTGCGGGGACAGACTGTTATTTGGAGAATGAAGTGCCAGACAGAGCTTGATTTGAAGGATTAGGAGAAGGAAACACAGCACCTCTCCCCAGAAATAGAAGTCTCGTCGATCGGGGACCCCGCCGCTGGGCGTTTGCTCTTCTGCCTCGACCCTGTTCCCCGTTAGCTACAGCTTGGACGCCGTTACCTGGTGCGTATATATCTTCATGTACGGGTCCTTTAGAAAGCGATAGTTCGGAAGCGGGGCCGCGCGCGGGCACGGTGCTCTGGTTTGGCATCAGACGGTCCCGGTGCCCAGCCAGGCTGTAGAACCCAGAGGCGGCCGTCACCGAGGTCCCTACCCTCGCCATCTGTTGTTCAAACCAGCAGGTATGGAAAACGTGCTTTACGTCGCTGCTTGGCTTGTGTTTACCAATATTGAGGTGCAGCCACTGCTAACACGTTACACGGAGTTCTTTGAGGAAAACTATTTTCGGTGTTTTTTTTTTTTCTGAAATGCCCACAAAAGCAATTCTAATCAAAGCTTCAAAACTTCCCGGCAAAATGCCTTCAACGGAGTTTTTAAGTGACGTTGCTTATTGTTGCCCAGGTCATTCTCTTTAGAAATACTTAGCTGAAGCGGGAAAATTTTGCTGAAACCTTTAATTCTGCAATTAAGTAACTACCATCAGTAACTCCTTCCCGGAGAACCATCTGTATGGAGCGCCAGGGTTTGGTGAGCTAGAAAAATGAGGCATTTTTAGCCAGTCCCTCTCACTTTAGATAGTTTTTATTTATTTCTCCGCTATAAGCAGCGTTAATTCCTTAACCTCTGCTTTTTGCATAGTGAAGGAAAAAGCCGATGAAACTGTACCGTCAGAAATACGCAAGAGTTAGAGTTGTGAATGGTTTATGGCAATAATAAGCTGTAAGCATCAGTGAACCAAAACTGTGGAGTTCGGGGCTTCCCAGAGGTTTGAGCTTTCGGGGGAGCGCTCGGAAGCAGCGCACGAGGGAAGCGCTAATGCGTGTCCCGCTGCGGCACTGGCTCTGGCAGCGCCGTCCCGTGGTTCCATCCGTGGAGGTGTCGGGCCACGTCTTCAAAGCTCGTCTGCTTCAAAGGAACTGTGTGTAACGTGGGGTGCGCGTACTCTCCACAGTCTCGTGCCTTTTAAATGGTGGCCGTGTTCAGACTAGAAGGGTTCTTCTATTTTTATTTGAAGGCTGCATGCGGGCAGGCATGCCAAATACTTGCCAGCTGTCCAAGTTGTAATTTGGAGCACACTTTATATTGAATTCTTGTCGGCGTTGTAACGAGTTGGCAGCAGAAGTGCCTGCATCTCTGTCCGCTCTGCTACTGTCCGTGGAACCCTGTGGGGAGGGAACACATCGCTCCGTCTTTCCCACTGAAATGCACATTGCATATCAGGCTGCTTAATGACAGGAGGAAAACGATGTTCTAAATAATCAGGATTTTTTAGTGGCAACTCCTCGAGGGAGCCTGGTAGGGAAGAAATGAAAGGCACAAAGCGAACTCGGGGCTTTCTGGGCAGCAAGAAGAGCCAAGAGGTCTAACGCGGCGGGGGACACGGAGCTGTGCTGCCGCTGTTGGCACCGGGGTAAAAGATTTTCCTTTTCTCTTCATGTAAAAGGTCTCCCAGAGCATATGCTGAGAGCAAAACAGCCAAACGCATTTTTTCAGAACGAAGGAGGCTCATGCAGCTTTGGCTGCTCGGTACTCGGAGCCGTTATTTCCCAATTCATTAGGAAAGCAAAGGAGGCAGAGCGCTCAACTGCGAGCTGGCTCGGTGTCATGCCTGGGTGACAGTGTCATGTCGTTTGGTGAAAGAATTCACTTGCAGAATGTTGTTGCTAATGTGCGCATAACCGCATGAGACAGCTTTCAAGCCTTTCTGATAAGCCAGTAAAATGTAAAGTAATAGCGAGAAGTCTTATTTTGGCCCTAGCTGTATGTGTTTGCTTTCCATTAATTTCCAGGGAAAACACGTCCTCTGGTGAAATCGGCAGGCGCCATGCTCTGCGCCAGCAGCCAGGCAGCTCCTCGGGTCTGGTGGAGAGGGGGTTTTGGTTTGGTTTTTTTTTGATGTTGCTCTCTCTTTTCAAAAATGAGGGAAACCAAGCTTAAGGCCTTGCATTTTAGTTCATCCAGTGTATGTTTGCAACCGAGACAGGGGAGCAGTAAGTAAGAGACCCAGGTGACTTCCCGCAAGTGGATCGGGGTAGCCGTGCAGAACTTGTCCTGAAGCGGGCAATACTGTCAGGCTGGGTAAAAGACGACACGGCGGTTTTGTTTTGTTAAAGCTGCTTTGTTAAGCCAAGAGTTGCCGCTTTTATTTAAGTTCTGTTGCTGTAAACTGTAGACGTGCTAAGATACATAACCTCATGATGCATGTGATAGATGCTCTGTCCTGCGTCGCCGTGGTCTGTGCACCTTGAACACTGGGGTTTTTTGTACGATTCATAACTCCAGCCGAGAATTAGGTTGGAAATCCTGTTTTCTGTGGCTTGAAAAGCAGAAGGATTGGGGTTTTTTCCTCCCTAAAAGACCCTCCAAACTTTACTCGAGGTTTGTAGGTTTGATAGCTGTTCACCATGCTGTGAAAAGGGAAGCAGGAGGGGAAACCTCTGCTGTTTTTTTGTCTTGCCAACCTTAAAGATGTACATGCATAACACTGAGCTGCGGAAAGGGATTTCCAGAGAAGATAAGTTCTGACTTTTTAGAGCTAAATAGACCATGAGTTATGTGGCTTATCTTCTCTCCAGTGGCATGATCAAGATTTAAATTACTGCCGCTGTGCTGGATCAGCCCTTGCATTGAAGGAATTTGGCTTTGCACGCTGGCCTCCAGCAGAAAGCTCAGGTCCGAGTAATGAGTTTCCATCCATCTACTTAAAAAACGCGGGCTACGTTGCTGTTTAAATGTGTCATCTTTCTTTTCCTGACAATTTGACTATTCCTTGGCTGTGGCTTACGTATAAAACACTTTCCCGCCTTTAAGATCCAGGTTATAGTGATTGAACCAGCTGGTAGGTACTGCAGGCTTTCTGTCAGCAGAGTTGTCTTAGGATATAAATCGGCGTGTCGGTCTACAGTGCTGCCAAAAACACGCGTGTTCTCCGTATGTTAGCACGTTTTCACAGTTACTCTGCCTAACAGAGCCGGTACGTGAGTGTTTGGGGATATGCGGTGTTGTGAGGATCACAGCTGTAATTGTACCTGTTACATGTCCTGTATCACACTCATTCCAATCGGCAGCTAAAACTTGGGGACGAAACCAACTTCTGGGCTCAAACGTCGGTATTTTCGTTAAGGCAAGTAGTTGCAGTGAAAACCATAGTGCTGTTCAGCGAGAGCAGGTACGCGCCCTCCCGTAACACACGGATGCGAGAGAACTGCTGCCGGAGCAGAGTGGGGATGGGGATTTATATTCATTTAAAACTTGGCCGTGCTCATTTGTCAGTATAAAACGCTTCTCTTTTTTTTTTTTAATAAGTCAGTAACAAATCGGAGCTGACACGATAACGTAATAGTTGCCAGCGCGGATGATTAAATGTGACCTGTACGGAGACCGCAGGACTGGAGAAGCTGGTAACAGAGAAACCGCCCAGGCTGTTTTTCAGGACAAAAATGGGGTTCATCGAGGTATTTCACTAAAAAACACGTGGCTTATTAAGGTAAATAAGTGCTCAAATTAACACTCTTACGAACCTTTCAGATTACTCGTACTCATTGCAGCTGAGGATTCGAGGAGTCTGAATGCTTCGTGTGCGAGCTGGCTTGCTGTCCTCCTCCCCGGTGCCGCTGTGTTACCCTTCTCAGATGGGGGGGCTGCAGCATCGCCCCTGGGTGCCCAGCTCCCGGGGAACCCCCAGCCGCTGTGGGAGCGGGACACGGGAGCCTGGGGAGGGTGAGGAGCGAGGAAGGACGCGTGCGTGCTCGCTCTTACTCCCTTGATGGTGAAGTCTGCTTTTTCTTCTTCAGGGCTGTGATCAGATGCCTCGTTAGGAGGAAGTTACTAATGATCTAGAGGAACAAAACGATCCCATTGCTTGTTCTTGCCAGCCAGGCTGCGCGGCGGGAAGGAGTAGATGGTGTATCTACGTCCACAAAGCAGCAAATGCTGCCTGCAGTCGCCTTATTTAGATGTTTTTTGCTTGCTCTGAATGATTAACCCGCAGCGAGACCGTTCCTGACAATCCACTCACCACATCTCGCCAAACAGCACTGTAAAGAAAAAGGTGTAAGTCAGGGGCTTCCCCTCTTTGGTTTGTGGCTGTGTTTTTACTTTATGAAGACAAATAGCCGGAATGGCGCACTTTACGTTGTTCTAGGAAGGCAGTAACGTGTTGCTGAGCAGAAAATCGAGCAGCTCTAACGCCTGTGCCTGGCAAGCAGGACACGTACCTGTGCTAGCTCCTGTAAGTTAGATGCAGGTGGCAGTTGCAGTTCTGTTTCCCCGTAGGTCCCGGGATCGCTGTAAAGCAGCACCGACAGTTCGGATACTGCTCAAAGTTGCTAAACCTCAGCCGGCTCGCTGGCGTGGTTTGGAGGGAGCTCCCTGCAGAAGTCTGAGACGACGGCTGCGTATGCTGCCCTGCTTCCCCTCCCAGCTGGCGTGTCCTCGGCGGCCAGGTGTGCTGTCAGGAAGGTATAAAAGCAATCTGAAAAGCAATTTGAGCTGAATGGGGCAGCAGCGGCGTCCGGGAGAGGCCAGTCACGGCCACAGCGGTCCAGAGTACGGCTTCAGAAAGGGACTGGGGTGCGCCTGAAGACAGAGCCCACCTCCCTGAAAAAATACTGCGAGGCTCCTCCTGAGAGTCCTGTTACAGCCCCTGATGCTGCCGTCTTGAGACTTGCTCGGGCGTTGCTTTCTAAGCCTAAACGTAAGGGAGACTGATGAAACGGTTTTGTCTTTTGCTCCATTAACCTGTGTAGTAACAATATAATATTTGATAGCTCGGAAAGAGGCAGTGTAATGCCTCTGTAAGCAGCAGCTAGATTTTGGAGTTACTGTTTGTGCCATTAGTGAGGGGCTTAATAGCTTAATCCATCTGGAAAGCAAGTAGATTTATTAGACTGTACAATAAACGGGCTCATAATTATGGCAGCAGTCCCTACTAGCCGGTTTTCCCGATATGGCATAAAAGTATGATAATACACGTAACTTCATCTTCAACGTTTCGTAGTGATGGGCTGTATTAGACTTACTAGAACAACAAAGGCACCTTGAGAGCCTCTTTGGTGCCCGGCAGCCTTTGCAGTGGCTGGGACTGGCCAGCGGGGCCGAATGCATATGGGCCGAGCAAAGAAATACGGAGAAACCCATCGTTTGCAGTGCAGGCCAGGGGAACAGCCTCCTAGCATCTTAGAAAAAGAAATTTGTTTCATCTAGTTTAGAATACAATTACTCTTTGAGCTATAATAGATTGTTGTTTTTTTTTAATGCACACAGGCCAATGAACGTTTTTCAAAGTGTGCAGCGTATGCAGGAGCTGAGAAAGAAGACCAGTGCTTGCTTTGTAGGACCCAGGTAGACAGGTCTTGTGTTTTCCACTGACCCTATCAACGGGCCTTCTTAGAGCTGGGCGTCTTCTTGTGGCTTCATAAAAAAGTCGAGGTTGCAGGGGACATCTGGAGATCATCTAACCCCACCTCCTGTTGAAAGCCGGGCTTAGACGAGGTTATCCGGGGCCTTGTTGAGTCTCGAAGCAACTTGTCCGCTTCATTGCAGTGAAGTGTGCAAGTTTTTTTCCAATTTCACGTTTTTTTGTATCATAAAATATTCCTGATTGCATGACAGTCAAAGGCCTGCGTGTCACTAAAATCCTGCTCTGGGGTGGGGAAGTAGTTTGCTCTGACTTGTGTTAACTGTCTTGCGTGCAGAGAAACGTCTGTCTGTCCGGAGGGCAGGAGGCGACGGCTGTCCCGCGGGGGAGCGGGGCGAGGGTGGGGTGCAGTCACTCCCTACGTGTCCCAGGGCAGCAGCTAAACCTGTTTGAAAACCTTGCAAATTGTGTAGCTGCATGGATACCAGCACTGAACGCGCCCGATGCCGAAATTCCACGCCAATCTCGGTTTCTAATAAGAGATGATAACATCGGTATCCATAGAAAAGTGCTTTGACTTTTTGCATTAACTATTACATAGCCACAGACTTTGCTGACGCTTAATAATAGATGTGTTGATACAAATAAAACGGTATTAGGCTCTAATTGGACTGGAAAACTGTAGGATAAGCTGCTGGATATGGCTTCTTCACTTGGTATTTTAGATCCTCTCTGTCTAATCATCCACAGATGGAGCACTGGAAGCAGTGAGGATTGAACAGTAAATCTGTGCTAAAAAGCCGGTGGAGAGGCCGGTAATCGAGATTCAGTTATGGTAGATACATTCGTGTCTGTTTGTACAGTCTTGTAATTTCCTAGCACTTAAGGAAAAAACAAGCAACCTTGGCAATGCGCTACGTATTAAAATATTAACTGGATACAGGCGCTGTGCAAATGAAGTATAAATAAAATATTAGCAGGTGGGCTTGTCTGTTGAAACCAGCTTGCCCAGGTCAGCGTTCTGATAAATTGCACATATTGCCAGAATATTTTTAATGGTTTCCCTCCATGCGTAACACCTCCAGGTCCGGTGTTTTCCAGAACGGTGCTAGTTTGCATGCGTGGTGGGGAAGCAAATGCATAATGAAGCGGATGATAGGAATTAAGCCCAAGGAGCCAACACGAGCAGACTGAGGGCGCAGGTAAAACGTGTTTGGGAAATGCGGAGCTGTCGGGAAGTTCGGTGACTCATAAACAGCACATTTTAAGACATAAGTAAGCTTTGGCAAAGGATCTGAGATTTTGATGTCAGTACAGTTCTCAAAAAGAATTTTCCACAGTTATTGAAAACAATTTCTGCATTTTTTGTTTTTTCTATTGTATAACATTGTAATGACTAGCCTAAATAGTATTTTGCTGTGTGTAATAAACAGGAAATGGGGGGGGGGGAATCTGTCTGAGGTTTGTGTGTAACTGAGTATAACTTTCAGGTCTGGGTATACATTGGAAGTTCTAGTCTTGTTGCTTTATTTTGTTAAATCGTGCGATGTATCTTTTCTTTAAATATTGGATTGAACGTATCTCAGATTGGCAGTCACTGTTCAGGTTCGTTTTTTTTTTTTTTTCCCCTCTTCTCTGTACTAAATAGCTTAGCCTGGCATAGAGGCTTCAAAGTAAATAGGTAGCTTATCGCTATTCAGCAGAAATCCCTGGTCTTAAGTAAAAATACTGTCTGTCTGCCTACCGAGCGAACACAGAGCTGGTGTGTTATTCTAGGCGGAGACCTCCGAGGCCCAGCGAGCACCTTACTTTTGATTATTGTTTAAACGCAGAGAATTTAAATGCGAATGCTTTAACTTGCTGCCAAGCGACGTGTTCTTGCGGAATGTACTCTGTGATGTGGTTTCACGAGTCCTTGCTCGGTTATTTGTTCAGGAAGACGTCTAGTGTTTTTAACCAGTGCAAAACGCTTGGCGCTCTTCGCTCCTGTGAGCAGGGTGGTTGCAGAACCATGGAAGTCAGGCTCTTGCTGCACGTGATGCGTCCTCCGGGGCCTTTCGTTCGAGTTAAATGCGTGTCATCTCTGTTGGCTGGAGAATCATTGATCTGGTTTTATTAAAAGCTGATCCATGCAACATGAGCAAAAAAAAAAAAAAGGGACAGCACAGAAGTAGCCACCGGCAGCTCGTATGCCGTGCTTATCCGAAAGCGCAGCTTGTGTCTGTGTCACCCAGGTGAAATGGGCATAATGGTTAAAAAGAGATGGCCAGCACATGGCCGGCAGCCGTATTCCTGCCTGCATTCATCCTGCTGCCAGTGTCAGCGCAGTGTCACGGGTAGCCCGCACAGCCGGGACCTTCGGGAGCTGTGAGAAAGCTTGAAATAATGCTTGCTTCTAGCCTGGGTAGGACGCATCAGCCCGTATGCGAAGCGTTGTGTCCAGTGTCAGCACGTGACGCTGTTTTAATAGCCTTTCTTTTTTAACTCTGAATGCCAGTGAGGCTTGAAAAACACCTGAAGATGTGGTTTTCTGGAAGGGCTCTGGGCAGCAGGACTGTGCTGCTGCTTCGGGGTCCTCCTGGCGGCAGTCTTCCCGTTCCACTTGAAATCCATTCAGGCTGTGGAAGCCCAGACCCTGTCAGGACCGGCGCAAGCGTTGGAGATAAAATGTTCTCATGGGATGGCAGATGGACAGCAGCAGCACTGACATCTCACCCCTCCGCAGAAACTAAATCTCACTTTGTGGAACAAGATTGGGAAGGTGAGTCCGAGGACTGCTGCAGGTTACCCGCTTCCACACCGCTTGGTTTCAAATGAATTCGCCACGTCACGTCGATTAAGACTGGGAAAGCAGAAGTGCTTTTCGGAGTGCATCCTCCCTGTCTCCTCTCCCGGGAGGCGCAGGGGGTGTTCTGTGCCTGGGGAGCTGCATCTTCCAGCCTAGAAAAACACCCCGAGGTCTTCCTCTGCAGGAGAGCATCGCTTACAAACGCAGCCGTGCACGAAACGACTTGCAGCATTGCCTGGTGGATCTACAAATGGCCTGAATCAATGGTTATATCCAGGAGAGAAGCCTCCTGTGTTCATCCTGGGCTTTGAGGCTGAGCAGTGACGAGTGAAGCACCGGGATGGTTCCTGTGCCGAGTGTTTCTGCCTGGGACTTGGTGCCCGTCCTCTTCTCCGCCTGCCCATCACGCCCTGCTCTCCCACAAAGCATCTCCCGTGTTCCTCTTGCTGGTTTCGTGAGCTTTCAGCGGGAAAAGACATGACGTTTTGCTCTTGTCTAAGGGCTGCGAAAAGGCAAACTGCGTGACGGGAATTGTAAGTTAATTATTTTATCTCTGTTTTGTAAACACAGTATGAAAATGAATTTGTCTTAAATGCGTCCATCGCCGCCGCGCTCGTGAAGCAGCGCAGGGGATCAGAGCTATTCCTGCTCACGCTAGAGTAAGCTACGAACGGCGAGGATCCAACAGCAGCACTACTTTGTGGGGCTGGGAAGGTCCACGTGCAAGCAGAGACCCGTTAAAACAGCTTAAACCGGGAATGGCTGATCTTTCAGGAAAAAAGCCCTTCGATAAAAACCTCAAAGTTACCCAGAAGCAGCAGGGATCTTGCTTTTCCAAGGAACCACAGCTTCTTTACTTCGCCTTTTTGTAGGGTTTACTAGAGACGTTACTATTCTCCTGTTTCTAGATTTTATTCTTCTTTTTGCTTTTCCTTTTTTCTTCCAGAGTTGTTTGGACTAACACAAGCGCTGTCCTGCTGCCTGGATGTTTGGTATTTTGCGTAGAGCACAGTGACGGTGGAGGAGAGGCAGCTTCGTTCCTGTGCTTGAAATGTTGCTCTGTCGTCTCAGGATTTTCAAAAAGAAAGAGTCCTCTTACTGGTTTTTGACAGCAAATACAATCGTTGTTACACTGTGTAAAATGCAGGATTTTATAATGCCAAAGGATAATTTCATGTTGATGATATCAACCTCAAAAGAAAAAATAAAACAAGGACAGAAGTTAATGAAATGTCAGTGGTCAGAGGTTCCGACGTTCAGTTAAAATTAGGTTTGGCTTAAGATCTTTGGTAGATGCAGGTAGCCTGAGTATAAATAGCACTAGAGAAAAGTCAGAAGGATTCAGTGGACACGTCCGTGCCTGGAAGTGTTGCATCAATCTCATCACTTGCTGCAATGGAAAATTTCTCTCTAGCAGAGGAGGACGTGATCCAGCATCTGCTGGAATTTAACATTTCCAGATTAACGCTCCTTTGTAACTCCCACTGAGATATCTCAACGACACTATTTTACTTACTGGAATAGCTACATTTTAATAGTTCTTGGAAAACCAAAGAGATGCTAAATATCGTGGTTGTACTCCGGTTAACTCCCACACCTGGAAGGGAGTGAAGGGATGAACTGGAGAATTACTGTTTGGGCTGATGCTGGCCTTGATCAAAAGGAAATGGTCGAACCATTGCTCACTGAAGAAGAATGTGTGTGTGTATATATGTATATACAAATATATATATACACACACATATATGTATACACACAGACACACACGCATTTTCCCCTCGAGTACACAGAAACCTGCCAGTAGTCTGGACTTCGGAGAAATTCTTACTTTTAATATATTCAACACAGTTTTGCAGATCAAAAAACCTGTCTTGTGAGGGACTTCATGAGGGAGAGAGGTGTATTTTTAGAATGAGAGTAACTTGGTTTTATGTAAGAACTGAGTACCAGAACCGAATCTGTCGTTGTCAGATACACCACTGGGACGGTGGATTCCTAATTCACAGCATGGAATACCAAGATTTGTCCTTTTTCCAGGCATCATGAATAAAGCAGTGGTAGCAAGATTTTATTTTTATTTAACCCGGTCGTTCTTTGTATTGAAAACAGCGTTTCGGCAGCCTTGCCACCTCACTTGAACTGGCAAAATGCGTTTCTCCCGTTGCATCCCTGTTCGGGGATACGTTTGAACCTAGTCGTTCACTCTGTAAGAAATGCTGTTTCGTTGCATTCGAATTTAGGTAATGACTTGTACAGCGAGTTCGTAAGCGTAAACAGCGCAAAACGAAACGAGTGTGAATGTGTAGGTTATTCGCGTTGTCGCTGTAGGCCCGTGCAGGGGCCGGTCCCAGCGGTGAATCACGGCAGCGCATCGCGCCGCTGCAGCCTTTTCTGTAGCTTGCGGTGGTAATTCAGCATAGGAGTTAAAGGAATTTTAGACTCAGGAATTTTAGTTTAGGAATTTAGGCTTCTGGGAAGTATTCACCCTTTAAAACCTCTAGCTCCAGGATTACTTGAGGGACAGGGATCGACGTTTATGATACAGCCTGCGCCTGCAGGTGTAGGTGGGAGACGTCTCGGTGCGCGGCCTTAGAGCGGCCAGGTATGTCGTCCTGCAAAGTGAGGAGAAAACAAACGTGGGTCTCGTGGGTGCGTTACTGCGTACCTTAAAACTACTTTCCTGTGTTGTGCTCCTTAAGTCTTTTAAGTATGGTATGATGAAATCCTTTTCATAAGAGCAAGTAAGGGAATGAACCAATTTAACACAGTCCCTTTGTGGGTTTAAATTACTTCTTTCTGCTGTTGAAATTCTGAATTCTTTTCTTCTGCAGTTGAATAAAAAAATCCATCTATCCATTTAACATGTAATAAGCCTCTCTCCTCCACTGGTATTTCTAGATTATTTTTTTTCAGTGACACGTGAGACTTAATGCGATGGTTCTCTGAAAACACTTTTCTTTCCGAGTCCTCTTCAGCTCATTTATAGTTCATAAAAGCTAAATATTTCAGCAGCGCTGCCACGAAGCCGTGGATGCGGCTGGACTCGACCTGCAGCATCTCCTGCTCTTCCTGGGAGCTGCAAGGCCACCATAGCAAACGCTTTGTGCTGCTCCAAATTCTCTACTTTCCAAGGCAGCAGAACCAAAATCAGGTAAAAGCTGTGTGTAATGGCATAGCCAGGGCCTTTTCGCTGCTATGGAGTCTGGTTAAAACCATGGAGGTAATGGGCATGGGGTAATAGGAATGTAAAAAGTGTGGTGATGGTGTTTCCCCTTCCCTCTGTCCCCATCCCCTGGTAATCCAGATGGCTTAATTAATTTTTGAGTTTTATAGGCAGGGGTGAAGAGTGTCAGAAATGTCGTTTGCTATTTAAAAGTGAATTATCCCTTTGTGTAAAAAGAGCAGAGCATATTTGTTGAGGTCATCCTGAAAGCATCATCACTAAAAATTATCTGCTGATGCAGAAAATTGGATTTATTCTTATGCTAGCATTTCCATAAAAATACAATTATATATAAATTTATGTTCTCTAAAAGCTTGTAGTAAACTGGGCTTTCAGAAAATAAGACACTTATCTTTTAAAGTCCAGTTTTAAATGACCAGATGGTGCTTACAGTATGGAAGCATAAAGCTGGTGAGAGATAATGGATTATTTCCAGCTAAAAAAGCGGGGGGGGAGGTTGGAACTCGAGGTGAAACTCCTTTTAATTGCTGTATGGTTAACTCCTGCCGATCAGCAGAACATCTGCCGTATCTGCAGCCGTTTCTGGAGCACCTTGTTGAGATGGCCACCGGCCGGGCCCGGCACTGCCGGACCATCCGGGCACGCCTGGGGCTGCACGAGCCCCCGGCGCAGCTGCCGAGCGGCCCCCGGGCTGTCAGGTGGGGCTGCAATTAAGCAAAGGGTTTAAAACTGAACTCAGCGGCGCTGATACTGCGGCTTACTAGGGAGGCGAAATTAAACTCGTGCTTAATAAGGATTTTATGAAGTGTGTCTTAACTACTCCTGCGGTGTCATTTGTTTGAAGGACTTCATTCCTCAGCAAAAGTAGCGTCGTCCGAGCAAACGTGCTTGAATCACTTCAACTTCTGGATTTCTTTCCGTGCTGCTCAGCCATGCTCCTTTCCAGGGCTGTAACGGTGGTGCTGGAGCACGCTTCGTGCAGCAGGAGGTTTATCTCACAGAAAAAAAAAAAAAAAAAAAGCCCGAGCGAGGGTTTACATAGTTTCTGCCTTCTCCTGGGGGACCAGGACACGTGAGCCCCTGAGCCTGTCCGTGGAGGTCCCGTCCCCAGGGGCAGTCCCGTCCTTTCCCACTCCCTCCTTCCCTGCTTCAGGAGGCTCCTGGCTCGGGGCCGCTGGCGCCGTCCCCACCTCGGCTCTGTGAAGTCCTCCGTTACCAGCCCACCGCCTCCTCCTCCTCCGTGTCTTTGTTTTAAGAGCGCATTTGAGGTGCGGTAACGTCAAGACTCGATCCGGCCTTGAACGTTGAGTTTGCATCTCGGAAAATGTTTATAGTTTGTGCTTTAAAAAGAAGGCAAAAATAGCCATCTGTCCTTATGTAGGTATCTCAGTCGCTTCAGCTGTGTGAACTACGGATGTTTCTAGGCTTCAGGTTTTGATTGTCAGGCTGTTTTGTTGGAAAAGAGGACAAGAGGAAAGGGCCTCAAGTTGTGCCAGGGGGGGTTTAGATTGGATATTAGGAAAAATTTCTTTCCTGAAAGAGCGGTCAAGAGCTGGAACAGGCTGCCCAGGGAGGTGGGGGAGTCCCCATCCCTGGAGGCGTTCAAAAGAACGCGTACTGTAGATGTGGCACCTCGGGACGTGGTTTGGTAGGCACGGTGGTGTTGGGTTGGTGGTTGGACTAGATGATCTCAGAGGGCTTTTCCAACCTGAATGATTCTGTGATTCTAAATCCCTCTTCCATGGTGCTGGGTAGGTGGTGGTTATATTCTGCCGAGGGTTTCTCTTCCTCCTGTGCGCTGAGGCCGGTGAGAGTTTGGTCGCTAAGCGTCTCGTTAACATCAAGCTTTTCATTTAGAAGCAGTTGCCCTGCGATCGCCGCTGCTTCTTTGCGTCCTTTGCATTTAGTGAAACAATCGGTTGTCACGGCAGGGAGGTGAATCGTGACTTGCTGCGTTTGATTTCGTCGCTTATGGAGAGCTGGAAAAAACCGAATTCTCTTCTAGGTGTCCCCACCCGCCCCCTTCCCACCGAACACCGTCGTGGTGTGCCCGTGGCGACGCTCCTGCTGGACAGGCTCTACCGGGGCTCCGAATTAGCAGAACCAACAGCTCCGGCTTTAAGCACCGCCGCCTGAAAAGCTCTCCCCTCTCTCTTTTGCAGGTATGGTGTGAATATGCGTTGCTTGGCAGCTCGGGTCAACTACAAGACTCTGATCATCATCTGCGCCCTCTTCACCCTGGTGACGGTGCTGCTCTGGAACCGATGCTCCTCCGACAGAGCCGGCCCGTTCCCCCGCAGCCTCGCCGGCCCCGAACGCCGAGCCGCTGCCGCCTCCGAGAGCGACCCGGCCCGGCAGCAGAGCGAGGAGGCATCGCCCCAGGAGCAGCAGAAGGCTCCCCCCGTCGTGGGAGGCTTCAACGGCAACAAAGCCCCGGGGCTGAAGTACGAGGAGATTGACTGTCTGATCAATGACGAGCACACCGTTAAAGGGAGGAGGGAAGGCAACGAGGTCTTCCTGCCGTTCAGCTGGGTAGAGAAATACTTTGAGGTTTATGGGAAAATTGCTCAGTACGATGGTTATGACAGGTTTGAATTCTCTCATAGCTACTCCAAAGTATACACACAGCGAGCACCTTACCACCCCGACGGGGTCTTCATGTCCTTCGAGGGCTACAACGTAGAGGTTCGAGACAGAGTGAAGTGCATAAGTGGTGTTGAAGGTGTGTGTCGAGCATTTTATTTAATGTTTTTTTTAATAGTTGAAATGCTTCTTAAAACTTGCTGCCATCGTTTGAGATGCAAAGTGATGTTAATTTTGCCATGATAGTCTCGATAAAAAAAAAAACTTTGAGAAGTCAGGCGCAGTCTCTGCTTCATGCCAAGTTTTCCCAGCTCCTGCCCTGCATCCTGAGGCTTGGACTAGATGCCGTCTAAAGGTCCCTTCTAGCCCAAACTATTCTGTGGTTCGATGATCTCTGCTTTTACTGGTTGCGGCAAACTCCAGAGGTGCCGGGACGCTTCTCTTAAGGTGCTGCCGTCAGGTTTTGGCATTATTGTTGACACTTGCGGTATCTGTCAGGGAACCACAAGGGTTTTAAAATCTGACATGAAATAAAAAAGCCTGGCCTTGCTGTCTGAGGAGGTTCCTGCTTCCCTGCCGGCACAGATACAGCTCCACGCTGAGCCAAACGGCGCTGCCAGCACCTGTGGGACAGCCTGGCCGCTCGCGGGCAGCTTAATATTCGGGGTTTTGTCTTCATAGCCCGTCTCCTTGCGCTGCTGGGGCGGTGCTGGAGATACAGCGGTCGAACCTTCACCGCTGGGCTGCTCCAGAGCAAGCGGGGAGGGTTTTGCTCAGCAGCGTTGGGATTAGCTCTTGCCAAAGCTCATCCCGTGCACGGTCCGGGGTAAATCGGCATCACCAGGCTGCCGTGCCGGGGGCAGGCAGGGCATCGCCTCGCCTTCTCCTGCGAAAGGCGCTGCTGCCCACAGCGAGCGAGGAGGTTTCGGGGAGTGGCCGAAGGGTCAGAAAGCTCTCCAGCCATCGGAGCTTAATAAAAATTAAGCTTTAATAAAATTAATATACAGTAAAACCTTTCCGATTTGCACTTACACTAAACCATGCAATCGGGAATTAGGACTCAAGGTCTTCCCGCGTCTCGGCAAAGACTTGATCGCAGAAAATTCTTGTTGGGTTTCATATAAAAAAACCTAATGACTTTATAAAACTATCATGCAGTGTGACACCGTGACCTCTCGTGAATTCAAGACCAACTTTTCCGTGATAAAACACATTCACGTTCGTGCGTCTCGGTGATCGGTGGTGCTCTGCTGCGTTGATACGAGCTCTTCCCATGATACGGTCACTGCAGAAAGCTGGCGTGTCATGCAGTTAATTGGTCTGCAAAGGACTCGCATAAACAAATGCATAGAGTGTGCCAGTTGTTTGAGGGGTTTTTTTAGGCTTGCTCTCACATTTTTATTATTTTTTTTCTTTAACGCTCATCCTTGTTACATCGGCCAAGGAAGGGAAACGGGGCTCTGAAGCCCGGGGCTCTCCCAGAGGTGCAGATCCATCCTGGTAGCTGCACCTCCACTACGTGTGAGCATTGCCCTGCTCGGGGCTCCCGTCTGCTGCGCGAGGCTGAGGAGATGGTTTTTCCTTCCCATTGCCACAGTCACTGCCGATTAAATACAGCTTGTGAATATGAATAACAGCCATGGGTGCTGCTTTTGTTGGTGGGGTTGGGCTTGGACCTAGGCCTTGGAGGCCCCCCCCCCCCCC
>VZTL01015286.1:28149-47912 GCA_013400535.1 Scopus umbretta
TTTTTTCTTTTTTTTTTTAGTTAATACCAGTTGAAAAATTGCGCCGTCGCTGATCTTTCAGTGCTTTGTGAGAGGCAGCCCGGCAGCTGTTGGATAGGTGAGCTCAGAAGCGTTGTTGGCCATGCCAACGCCGCCGGTCCTGTCAGACCGCCTTATCCTTAACATCTCCATCGCGTTTTTGTTGGCCTTAGCACAGGTGTAAATTCAACCAACCACCGTCAGAGGTTGTAGAACTGAAGAGAGTTAGGGGTTTCTCCTGTTACGTTTTTTAATTGAGTTGTGCAGTGAAAGAGGATTATTGGACATTGGCGCCCATAACTTCATCGAATTCGCTTGAGTTGGGTTTTGTTTGTTTGTTTTCGGTCTTCAAACTGACAAAGGTCTTAGTCGCTAAGATCTGTGTGATCTTTCTACGAGGCTTCCCGTACATAGACTTCATCGGAAACATAGTGCGCGTGGGTATATGCAAACCAGTGACACACAAGCACAACCGTACAAGTGTGGCAGTGCTGTTTTTCTCGGCCATCGTGCAAGACATTCACTGAAAGCTGCTATTTTCATTCACCTTGTAATTGTACTTTGGTTTTTCTACATTTTTTTTTTTTTTTTACATGTGGGATATACACCATGTGTTAAATATGCAATAAATTGTTTACAGGATGCTCTTGTGAAGGGTAGTCCTTTGTAAAGCTGTACAGACTTTGCAGTTTAAGCACAATGTGCACATGTTAGTTTTATATACAGCGAGACATGACTTTTTGCAGAGGGAAAGGTTCTACTATGTTTCTATACAAAGTAAATGGATCAACGTTTGTGCTTAATGTAAAGCTGCTTTATAAGACTGTAAAATAAATTTTTTTTTATCTTAAGACAACCGTGGGGCGTTTTCATTCTTTCAGTCGGTACTTCCACCCTACGTGTGGTTGCGGGTGAGCCCTGATGAGCAGTCGCCTTAGTGGTTCGGAGACGTCCCCCGTTAGGGAATTTTAGAAGGTTTTTATTCTAAGCAAGATGGAAAAAGTTCTTTCTTCGGCCGTTAGGAGTTGGCTGGTTTGGGATGAGGACCACAGGCGTATAGTCTCTGCCTGCTTGAGTACACGCAGCGCGTTGCCGACGTGAGTTATTTCCGCTAAATGCATCTCATTTTGAGTTCGCGTGCTTTTTCTTAAGTGACAATTTAAACTAACCGGTCACTAAAAAAATACCCCGACGAAGGTGGCGGGTGGTCTGCTGAGGTTGCTTGCAACGTGCAGGAAACGCACCAGCCGTCTTAACTCCCCTTTTCAGCTAAAAAAGCGCAAGTCCTCTCAAAATTCCCCCCCAAAACGAGGGTTGAGGTCACCTCTGCCCTAGCCACTCCACGCCTGAAGTGACACTTCCCACCTGGTGCAGAAGTGCCGTTAGATGGGAGCTAACGTCTCCTGGTCAACGGGAAGTCGGTGCCGCCTTGGCTGCGAACGTGACCTGCACCCAGGATGCCACGTTTGACTTGGTCGTGCTTAGTTTTGCGTGGCTGAACCGCGTAGAGCAAATCTTCCGCACCCGGGCAGAGCTTCAGGAGTGTCTCCCGACCACTTGGGTGAAAATATTGATTTTCATTACTTAGCGGTTTGTTAAAAACGTATGAATTGAAAATAGAAGTGGATTTCAATGTGTTGTCCTGGTGATGGATTTGAATGTTTGCTGCTCGGTTTGTGGTGAAAGGAGATACGTTTGCCATCTGCCTGGAGTGACTGATAACTGCCATGTATGCGTTGCGCTTCCTGAATGTCAAATAGCTGCTTCCATACTTTACTAATCTCTTCCAAAAATGGCAGGAGCTATTTAAATGCCAAGCGCTCAGCGTTGCAGCCTATTAAACAAGGTGGAGTTTTGCAATGGTGAAGCGCAAATGTTGAAAGACATCCTGGCGCTCACCGGCTTGAATCTTTAGGACAGTAAATATTTTAAGAGCTCATCTGGTTGAATTTGTACCTCTGAGCAACTTGCCGAGCAGCTCTCGTTGGGTTGAACTGAAGATTAACAGGACGGAGCACCTTGTGCCGGGGTCGTAACCGCTAACGAGGAGAGGGGTTCTGGTCCCGCTCTCGTGGCTGCTCATGCGTTTCCCATCTCGGAGGAGAGGAGTACGCGTGCCCGCCTTGGTCCAGAAGGGGTCAAACCCCGCCGTGCCGCTGGCCTCGAGCGGAGGAGCCGTCCCGTGAGCGGCACACGCTCCGGAGTCGGTGCAGGCGAGGGGAGTCTGTCCGTCTGCACCCGCCAGGACGGACGGGTGCTGTGCGTGTCCTTCCAGCTGCCACGAAAGGCCGTTCATCCGCGGGCTAGAGGAGCTACGGCTCCGTTTGAGGTGTCGCCAAGCCTTTAGACCAGGGAGTTGGTGGACCCTTGTGCTGCGAGTACGCCAACAGCACTTCATTTCTTCGTGTACTTGGGTGGCTGCAGGCAACCTGCTGCTGGCGGCTCGCTGTTGCCGTCCCTGAGGAGGCAGTGTGAAATATCTGATGGCTAATTACAGCACGGTCAGGCTTCTGGTGCTAAGTGTGGGAAGAAACAAGAGTATTGGCCCGGCCTCGAGCACCTGAGGTTCTGCTCTTGCCCTCAGCGTGTGCAGATGCTGCTACCAGGTCGTGCTCGTGGTGGTGGTGAGGGTGAGGTGTCTCTCTGTTGGTTTCTTTGTTTTTCTGGATTGGTCTGGATTATTTGCTAGTGGGAAAATGCTCCACGTACAGCCTCCCTTCTGTGCCATCCCGCCGTGGCTCCATCTCTCCCTCCATCCCTCGCCCCCTGTGCCTCCTGGCCCCCCCTCTGTCAGCAGAAATGCGGCGCTAAGGAGTTCTCCCTCTTTATAAGCCCAGTCCGATCGCCTTCCTGCGCTTAAGCGACGCCATCGTCTTAAGGCACGCCCTTCTAAATGGATTCATGTGGTTTCAGTGGCTTTCTGTCGCCCCGACGAGGAAATCGGAGAGACGGCGCTGACGCACGGAGCGGCTTCCCCGCGCGGCAGGGCTCCAGCGAAGGAGGCGGCAGCTTCCTTACCTGTGCTGGGAGACACAAACGGCTCACAGACACGTTTCCCCGGCCCAGGCGCCGTTTTGCGAGCGAAATCTCGGCCGAACCCTTCTGGATGTGAAAGGAGGCTTTGAGGATGCTCGGGAAGAGCCTCGCTGTGCCGGCGCCGGCTTTCGGCGCCCGCTGAGGATGCTGCGAGGGCCCGGGGCTGCGTGGGCACGGCGGGCGCGTGTGTGCTCGGGGGGCTGCTGCGTCCCACGGCGGGACCCGGCTCTGCCCCCCAGCCCAGCCGGAGGGACCCTGCGGGCGCTGGCCCCGGGCCGGCCGTTTCCCCCCTTCCCTGCTGTTTTCCAGGCGGGATATCAAAGCCCGCTTTGCACGGTGCCCTCTAAGGTACCGAACCAGCCCGGGCCCCCCCGGGCAGCGAGCGCCTCCCGGCACCAAGCAGCACCTTCAGCCGCCCGCGTGCAGGAGCATCTACGGCGACTTGTTTTTGCAAAGCCCGTTACTGGGAGGGGGAAAAAAAAGAAAATCCAAATGGCATCGCTTGGGTGGGGAATACTAACCCATTAATTTGATCATAAAGAAGCCTTTTTATTAAAATCCCATCTTTATCCCAAGCGCTCGCAGGGCTTGGCTGGATCTTATTAAATGCTCCGATATTTCACTGTAGCTTTTTGTTTTCCCTGGGCCTTGTTTGAACGATCAAATGTCAGCAGAAGCAGCTGGTGGTAAATGCCATTTCCCTCCGCCCAGGGACGGCGGGACTGGCTGCTGGGTGCTTAGCCGAGACGTGAGCTGCTTAGAGACAATTAAATATTAATACTGGGTATTGCTCTCTTTAATGCACTGGGCCCGGCTTGTGCGGAGCGGGGCCGTATCCAGCTGTGCCCGCGGGTGCCACGGGCAGGCAGGGCGGTGCGTGAAGCTCCGGGGAAGTGATGTTGAGGAGGGTGCCAGGGGTGACGAGGAAGGGCCGGGGGTGATTGTCCTCGTGGAGGTCCCGGTGCTCCAGCGAGGGTTTGGCTCCTGTCCCGCGATGCGGCTCCTCCTCGGCACCCGCTTCCCTCCCCGCTGGTTTTCGGAGCCCCGCGCTCCTCCCTCTGCTCCGTGCAGCTTCCCCGCTCCCAGCTGGGGCTGCCGTACCCCCACGTCCTCCAAAAATTTAACAGTAATGTCAGCACTGGCACGCTCCTCCGTCTCACACGCCCTGTAAGCAGAATGTGTCAGCATATTCATTTTCTAATTAAAAATATTAATTAAGGCAGGCTGGAGCCAGAAATGTGTTGCATGAGCTGGGCTGTGCCAGCAGCCAGCGCCGGCTACGTGCAGGGGCCGAGGGGACAGGGGGTCCCGATCACCGCCCGGGGTAGTGATTTTGGCCGGGACTCCCCGTTTTCCATCCAGGCTCGGCCGCCTCGGTGCTCCCTCCGAGTCGCTTTCCAGACGCAGGGGTCTCCGCCAGGATGCAGGAGGCGGTGAGCGGTGGCGAAGGAGCAGAGGGAACGCCGAGGCGAAGCTGGAGCTGCTCCGCAGGCACCTCCCGGGCTCGGCAGTGGCCCGCGGGGGCCAGCCCACCCCGCCGCAGCGAGCCCCCCAGCTCACGGAGGCTCCGGAGACGGGGCAGAGGGTGGTGGTCTCCAAAGGCCTTAAGGGGCTGCGGCGGGGCTTCTCCTCTGCTCACCCAGCTGGCGCCAGCAGTGATGATGGAGCTGCTGCTGATGTTAATTTTGTTGTCTTTGTTGGAAGAATTTAAAATTTTCTTAAGTTTTGGGTTCGATTCCACACCCCCCCCCAAGTGCTGGTGCAGCACCGTGCCTGGAGCGACCCCATCCCGTAGCAAAGCCCCTGTTCGCTCCTGCACGGCGTTCCCTGCCCGTTGCAGAAGCCGATAAGGCAGGCATTGCTCGGCTTGCGAGCGCCGCCAGCTTTTAGCCATCCCGCCCTGTTATTTGCAATGATTTTTGCAAAGCCTTGTGTGGCCCCGACCGCAGCAGAGGTCCGCCGGTGCCGCCGCCGCCGGGGCTCTCGGGGAGCCGCTCACGCGCGCGGGCAGCACGCGGCGTTAATGCCCGCCGAAGCAGGGGGCCGTGGGATGCGGTGCAGCCCCTGCGCCGGCCCCGGGTCACCTACGGGCATCGTGCGGTTCTGCGAGTCAGGCGTAGCGCGGTCTCGGCTCCACTTTGCTTTAAACTAGCACAAGGACTGGAACAACGGGTTGTCTTCATTTAGAATAGCTCCAGCTCCCCGCAGCTATCTTTATAGGCAGCTAACTCCCTTTTATGGGGAAAGAACAACTCGGACCAGCAGAATAAACCGTTGCATTCGTACCCCGCCGTTGTCGCCTTGCGAATGGTTCCGTGCCGGCGTTTGCGCTGTGGTCGTGCCCAGCAGCGCCGGCCGGGGCTGCAGCAACGCCTGCTGCAAAGAGGCTGCTGCCGACGCGCAGGCAGCGCAGGCAGCGGTCCAGCCGGAGCCCTCGGCCTCCGCGGGCAGCCGCACGGGCTGAGCTGCTCTCTGCCCGGCGCTCGGGCACAGCAGGATCAGGCCCCGCGGGGCTGCGGGGGCTGGACGTGCCGGGTTCGCACCGGCGCGGTGCATAGCCATGACCGTGCATGAGGCGGTGGGGGATGAAAGGTGCGTCGTTAAACCCGCGGGCTTAGGGCTGAGTTAAAGATGAACCGGTTCTCCCGTCGCGCCTGCCCTCAGCGGCTCCGCCGCGACGCCGCGGGGTTCGGAGGCCGCCTGGGGAGTCCCACGGCTGGAGGCCCGGTGGCGGCGGCGGCTCCTCTCTGCGTAACCTGCCCAGGAGGGAAGGGACGAGCCGGGCTGCCTCGATGAGGTCCCCTGTTCGAGGAGGATGGGAGACCAGGCTCCCTCTGGCCGCGGTGGCCCCCCCAGAAGCCGGCACGGGGGCTCGGCACCGGCCGGCGGTCCCGCTGTTGTGCTGGGCACCGTCGGCCCCGTCACACGGGGGCGGTGGGGACCGGAGGGGCCACGCTCCAGGCTGCGGGCAGGGCAAGGGCGAGAGGTCCCGGCGGGTCACCTCTGCCCGCGCTGGTTCCCGGCTCTGGGGGGAACCGCGTGCTGAGCCCGACCCTCAGCTCCTGACGGCCGTGGGGCCGGGGTTGCTCCTCCGTCCTCCCGTGCAATGGCTCTCGCGTGCTTGGATGTTTCTGCGGTGGGAAGAACCCTTCCCACGCTCGGTCTTCGCCTCTCAACAGAAATTTTGGGAAAGTCCGTGCCCGGACTCTCCAGTTAATGTAAATAATAAAAAAAAGCAGAGGAAAGACTTGCTGGGAGCACGTTGCCATCAACCCTATGTGCGTCAGACCCGGGCAGAGCTGGGCGGCGGGAGCGCAGTCCGTGCACAGCCTTGCAGGGGCCGGACTCTGCCCGCCGCGGGTGCCGCGAGCTGGCCGGAAAGCCGGGCTCAGCCTAAAAGCCGGGCTCAGCCTGAAATCCGGGCTCAGCCTGAAATCCGGGCTCAGCCTGGAGCTTCCAGGGCTGGGGCTGTGTGGGTGCCTGGCGGCTGGGCAGCCTGCCGGGGCTCTCCCCCAGGCTGGCAGGACTTCACGGGCAGCTCCGGCTGCGACGTCGGACCCCGCAGCTCCCACTGAGTCTTTTTTTTTTTTTAATTTTTTTTTTTTTAAGGGCGGATGTTTGTCCACAGTTCAGCAAACAGACACAGTGTTCTGGGATATGGCCAGCTGGGAAAAGTCACCTTTACGCTCCTGCTGCCCAGTTATAAGTCAAATAAAAACCAGAGAGTGATTAAAACCCGAGCGCGCTGTGCTGGGGGGGCGCAGCCTGGACCCGTGAGCTGCGACCGTGGGTGGGATGAGCGCTGGCACCCACGGCACGGCCTCTGCTCCGGTCCCACGCGCTGGGGCCACCGGCATCCCCAGCCAGCGCTGTCCCTGTCCCCACGCTGCGGGACATCTCCGCTGGCACTGCTCAGCCCCCGGCTCCCAGCAGTCGCCTGCTGGGCCAAGCTGGGCCCCCCAAAAGCTGCACTGGGAGCCCCGCCTGAGCCCCCGTGGGCGCTCCTTGCCCACAGCACACACCGAGAGCCGCCGTGACCCCCCGGCTCAGCGGTGCTCCCTGCACCCGGCTGCGCTCAGCTCACCCAACTCTCCCTTAACGACAGAGCAGGAGGGCAGCAGGATCTGGCCAACACTCAAATACCTGTTTCTCATCCTCTCCGGCTTTTAACACCCTCGGTGAAAGCGTGGGGAGCTGGGCTGCGGCGGCAGCCGTGAACCTCGCTGGAGGCTGGAGATGAGCGCGCTGCTGCTGGGGTGGATCCTGGCCAGCCCTCGTTAAACGCGTGCCGGCGGCGATGCTCGGGGACAGTGGTCGGGATGCTGAGCCTGGCGGCTCCGGCTCCGCCGTTAGAGCTGCCCGGGCATTTGCACCGACGCAGGGCTGGATGTGCCACTCGCTCGTTATCCCCATGGGATTTTGGGCTGCACAGATCGTCACCGAAGGTGCGGGTGCTCCGGTAGCGCTCGTCTCCCTCTGGCTTGGTGCCGTGCCGGCAAGGCCTTTACCCGGAGCACAGCACCCTGGGTGGCAGCTGAGCCGTGCAGCCGGGAGCTTTGACCCCGCAAGACCCCTGCAAGCCACTGCAGGTGCCTTTTCCCAGTGCTTTGACCCCAGGAACAAGAGCCAGCAGGCGCTCGCGGCCGGTTTGTGCTGGCTGCTGCTTTCCAGAGCCCCGGGATGTCCTGCTCGCGCGGTTGTATTTCAGCCCGGTTCCTATTTTGCTGCAAAAACCGTCGCTGGGGTTCAGCCGTTCAGTGCTGGGAAGTTTCCGCTGGTTTGAAACTCGTCGCACCAGTAGCTCGGGGGCACCGGGGGGGCTGGCACAGCCTTTGCAAGCGCTGAAAATGCCGCTTCGGAAACACGAGGTTTCCCAGGCTGCTTGTACACGGGCATGGTGCTGGGAAGAAAGTCCTGCCTCGGGCTGGGGATCGTGCCCGAAGCGGGGTCAAAGTACTCAGGTATCAATCTCTCCGCTGCTGCGAAGAGCTGCCAGCACAAATAAATGTGGGTGAATTATTTGATGGGTTTGTGTCAATGATCCTGTAAAAACAACCAGGAGTCATTTGAAAGTGTTTCATGGGTTCCTTGCAGTGCAGCAGCAGACTTCATCCTTTCCAGCTCATTTGACCAGCCACGGCTTGTAAACCCGGGCAGGCGAGGGGGTAAGTAGAGTAAATCCACAGCTTGGTCTCCGTGAGCAATGGTTTGAAGGAAAAAAAGAGCCCAGGAGGTGGTTTAAAACACATGCTCAATGCCGAAAGCTTGGGGTGCGCAGAGAGGCAGCATTTCCCCCCCCCCTCGCCGCTCTCTCCTGGCCCGTAGCCCCGCGGGGACGGCGGCCGCCGGGGGATGAAGTCAGTGCCAACCTGCCCCGGGAGCCGCGCTGGCCCCTGCCCCGCAGCTGGATGCAGCCGTACGTGTGCCCAGCCCGGCCGTGGCCTCAGCCGCCCCCTGCCCGCAAAGCAAACCCTAATTTTGTGCCAATTTGCCGGCAAGGGGGGAAAAAAAGCTGCAGGAGCCGCGGGTGACCCAGGGGCGCCTGGTTAACCACGACACAGCTCCTCCTCCGAGCAGCGCGGTGATGAAACCGTCTTCCTCGCACTGCCTGGGGACGGCTTTACTTTCTTCATCCAAATAAAAGGGCTGTTTATAAACCCAGCCCTGCGTGGGCTTCACGCCGGAGTGTGAGCGTCGGCCTCCGCTGGCACGTGGTCCGTCCGCGCATCCCCGGCTCGTTCCTTCCCCGGGCGAGATCACCCCCGAGCTCCTGTTTGCTGCCAGGGATGAGTTTCGTGGTGGCAGAGGTCACGGCCATGGGGTTCGGGTTTTGCTGGCAGGATCTGGCCCTCTGCACGGGGGTCGCTCCGTTAAGGAACCCGTTACCGGAGGCATTGGTGCAAATCCCCGTGCCGGCCCCGTAGCGGCCCCTTGGTGGTGGGTCAGCCAGCAAGGCTCCGCCATCGGGAAACGATGTCAGCCCCGGGGCATCCCTCCTGGTGGGGACAGCACCCCAACGGAGATGGCAGAGCCCTGGGAAGGCCGAACGGAGATGGCAGAGCCGTTGTCCGAGGGGAAGCCGTCCTGCAGTGCCGGCAGGGGAGGGTTAACGCGCTTACACCCAGAAAGTGATGTCAAGAGACCTTCCCTTGTGAAAAAGATGCAGGATAGTGCTGCACATTCACCAGCCCCGATTTCCAATGACTCTTATTGCTCCTGCCTGCAACCTGTGAGCAGTGCATTACGCCTGGCTCCGGTTCTTCCAACTACTTAAATAATACAGGAGCGATGCCCCCGCATCCCTGTCCAGCGACTTGCGGTCCTCGATCTACCGCTCTGTTCAAATATTGTGAAACTCGTTACCGACAGCTGCAGTAAAAATAGAGGCTTTATCGGGGAGGAGAAGGGGAACCGCGCGGGGTTTTGCAGCCGGCGCGGGCGTGGGCAGAGCCGGTGGCTGCTGCTCGGGGGTGGCCGAGGGGACCCCCGTCGCCCGGCCGGCTGTGCTCCTCCGTCCAGCCGGGAATGATGTAGGAACTCTGTCCAGTTTGGGAGCGCCTCCCTTTTCGTCTGCGGGAGGGTTTTAACTTTATGGTCTCCTTGGAGAACAGTGAAGCGAGTTTGGGGTGTTTTCCGGTGCTGAAGCAGAGGGGCCTGGGAGCTGAAGATGCACAGGGTGGGCTGTGAGTTAATATTTTTCCCTGCCCTTATTCCGCTTCCTTGCAGCCGGGCTGAAGCTAATCCAGAGCACGATCTGAGAGCGTTTGGCCGCAGTTATTTCCGGTTTTATTTTGTTGCCTTTTTCCTGTTCCACTAAAAGACGAGCCAGAATTAATTTGCTCCTAATCTGGGAAAGCAGCCGGCGGGGCTGACCTCCGCCGTGTCCTTCCCCCCCGGAGCCCAGCCGGGGCGCGGGGACCATCCCGCCGGGTGCCGGCAGCAAGCGGGGCTTTCGGCAGAGCCACCCTGCCCTTCCCGCGGGGCCGCCGGCTTTGCCAAACCTGCCCCGGCCCGCTCTCTTGGCTGCCTACGCCCTGGCCAGGCTTCCAGCGCGGCTCGGCCATGTGGGCTGTGTTTGTACACAGATGAGTAATACGGTCGCCCGGAGCCAGCGCCGGCAGTAACGCAGCATCCGACCCAGCCCCACTCCCGGGAGCAGCGCCGTAAGTACCGGCCGCTCTGTTTCCCCCCCCCCAGAATCATTTCAGCTCGCTGCTTTTCACGCTGCCCGGGGGTGCCGAGGGTTTGCACGGCATGAGCTCGCCTGCGGGTCCGCGCCGGGAGGCGGGGAGTTTTTCAGACGCGCCATGAAAAGATGAAAAGTGGGAAAAAGCTGTGCGCGACGGGGATGGTGTGGGGGGGCCGGCAGTAAGTTGCTTTTTCCCTGCCCTCCTACGGCACCAGCAGCTCGTGGCTGCGCTGATCGTTTGCAGGATTTACGAAAGTTTCGCTCGGCAGCGTTTTAGGAGCGGGACGGGGCGCTGAGACGCAGCCGTCCCCCGAGGAGGACGGATGAAAGCACTGGGTCTGGCAAAGAGCTCAAGCACGTGCCTGAAACGCACTGATTTTGGAAAGCCTTAAGCTTACGCGTCTGCTCGGAGCTGCCTGCTCATCTCAGAGCCCGAGCAGATACCAGCAGCCACCCGCAGCAATAACAACCTCCTACAAAGCCTCTGCTGTTCTGCTGGAAAAGGTCTTGGCATGTCCCACGCTGCTGCCTCCGGTGCCGAGCGCTCAAAGGAGCCCAGCCGCTACTTTTACAGTTCAACTCGTCTCTCTCCTTGTGCCCCCGTAAGAAAGTCATCAAAGTTAATTATTAACAGCTAAAATATTTTTCCCTCCACTGAAAGGCAGCGGCTGCCGGCTGGGGCTGGCGGGGAGAGCTGTGCCGTGGGAGAGCTGCCGCAGCCACGCTCCACGCTCGCTGGAGCCAAGGCCGGAGACGCGGCGGAGGGACGGTGACAGGGGACATGTCAGGGCTCCGTGCGTGGCCGTGGGGGGATGAGGAGGAGGAGGTGGAGGAAGAGGTGTGTTTGCAGCTAGCTGGGTGAGCCTGCGGCGTTCGTAACCTGCTGTTCGCAAAGGAGCCGTTTGCGGAGGTCGCGGCTGCGAGGGGCGCCCGTCCCTCCTCCCACGCCGCTGCCACGGGAGCGCTGCTCCCCAGGTGGAAAAAGCCAGCCGAAGGAGGAGGAAAACGTGGGACTGCAGGGTGTGCCCGGGCCGCTGCTGCGCCCCGCAGCTCCGCTGACTCATTCTGCTCTTAAAAATACAAGTTCTTCGTTAAGCCCCGGGCCCGGTGCTTCCCAGGTCCTTCGGCGGCGGCGGCAGCCTGGCGCGGGGTGCGCGCCGGGGAGCAGCTCCCCGCTTTAGACGTGGCTTGCCGGGGTTGCACCTGAGCGCACCCAGCTCGGGGCTCCCGTCCAAGGGCTCTTTGCAAATCAGGGCCCCCGCACCCCGCGGCGTGCCTTTGCGAAGAGCTCGTGCGGCTTCCTTCGGCTTCACCGAGATAAGAGACATTATTTTTGTTCCCATCCCATCATCGCCCTCATTTGTGTTTATATCAGACGTGCGGCGGGGATAGGAAAAGGCCGAGCTCGGTGCCAGGCTGCCCTTTATTTCTGGAGCATGCAAATAACCAACGGCAGCCCTGGCTCCCTGCCCTCGCTCCCTGCCCTCCGGCCGGGTCCTGAGGCTCTGGAGGCCGCCGCAGGGATAAGGTCCCCTTTCCACCATGGAGAGGTGCAGGAGTGCCGAGGGGATCGCGGCGGGGCTGCAGGCTCCGTGTGGCTTTGAGGCAGCACGCCCGTAGCACAACAGCCACAAAAAAAGCTCCTGCTTTAGGTCTACTCTTTAACTAAAGGCATTTCCAATTTTATTTTATGTCGGGTTTATTGCTCTCTTGCCTCGTTAATTTTTTCCCTCCTGTTAACCAGCTCCCAGCCGCTGCCCTCTCTCCGGGCACTCCCCAGGCACGGTGTCCCACGGCGTTTGGCCCGTGTCGGTTTGCACCGGAGCTGCTTGGCTGTGCGGAGAGGTAGAGTATGGGTGGGGAGGAAGAGCTGGGGAAGACAAAAGGTAATGCCAGGGGCCGGGAAAGGGATTTATTTGGGACTGGCAAGTCTCTGCGCAGCGCCGGCAATGCGTGCTGACGGCTGAAGCTCGGCGTGTCCTGGTGTGAAGCTACGGGATGGCTGAGGCAGCCGAAACGCCATTCCAGGAGCAGGTCTCGGGAGGCTGCGGAGGCTCCTTCCCATGGCTCCGTGGGCTGGAGGGTTGCAGACATCTGCGGCGTTCGTAACCTGCTGCTCGCAAAGGAGCCGTTTGCGGAGGTCGCGGCTGCGAGGGGCGCCCGTCCCTCCTCCCACGCCGCTGCCACGGGAGCGCTGCTCCCCAGGTGGAAAAAGCCAGCCGAAGGAGGAGGAAAACGTGGGACTGCAGGGTGTGCCCGGGCCGCTGCTGCGCCGAAACCTGGAGGGAGCAGTGCCTTGGTTTACATGCGAAGTGCCTGGGCGACCACGCTGACCCGGGACGCCGAGCCTCGGGCTCCCGTCTTGCCCAGCTTCCCCCAGGCCAGGCAGTCCCGTGCAGGAGGGTGCGGGAGATAATTTTTTTTTTTTCACCTTTATTTCACAGATCAGAGGCGGAGGAGGGAGAGACGGCGCCGCCGAAGCCATCGGTGGGTAAGAGATGGAGACGCTGGGGCTGGCGGGGCTGCACCGTGGCGCTGGGATGTTCGGTGGGGAGTGGGCAGAGGGAAACCAGCCCGGACGCTGCCTGGGACCCTGTGTCCTCCTCGCTTCCCCAGGGGGACCTGCCTGCAGCCTGCAGCCCCCCAGCCCGTGCCTAGGGCTTTCTGTGTGACCTCGAGGTGCTCAGGGGATGTGGGTGCTGTTCCTGCCCCCCCCCCCCTTGCTCTCTTGGGGTGATAACGGGGTTTCAGTCCCGCTGGGTGGTGGGCACGGGGACGTGCCGTCCTTCTCCCCTTGCCCCTTGCGCGTACGGGTGGTGGTGGGGGACCCCAACATCCCCTGCAGGGATGGATGCCATCTCCCCCTTCCCGTGCCACGGGAACCCCGCAAGAAGCATTTGCCACGTGTGGGTTTGGGAGCCTGCATGGGGACACTGTGCTACATCCCCACGAATGCTCGTCTCCCCCAGGCCGCCCGTCCTAAGCCCGGGGAGCATCGCTTCACCCGTCACGGGGCAGCCCCGTCCCTGTCCCATCGCTTCCTCAGCGAGGTGTGAGATGTGGCCAGGCAGGGTGTGAGGCACCGCCGGGGCTTGCCCCCAGGCAAGCCGAGCCGAAAACACCCCTCGGAGCGGGAGCCCCGACCCACGCGATGCTGAGCCTGAAGTTACCCCGGCTGCTCAGCATCAACCAAGTGCCTAAGGTCAGCCAGGAGCTTTTCTTCCCTAAGCCCGAGGCTTGGTGGGATTTTGGGGGGTGACAGAAGGGAGCAGCGTGCTGGGGTGGCCATTTTCCACCGGGGCAGTGCCCAGCCCCTCCCCAGCACCACCTCCCATGGCGGGACGCGGCTCTGTCCTCGCAGCAGGGTCCTGGGTCCTGAATCATGGGCACCCTCCTTTTGGCAACCTTCCTTCCTTCTCCAATTTGTCCTTCCTTCTCCTCCGTCTGCCACCGGTGCCAGTCCTTGCCTTGCAGGGCTACCAGGAGCAGGGGATCCTCTTCGGGTATCGCCCCCCCAGAAGCTCGGCAGCAGACTGCCTCCTCAGCGTCTTCCAAATGACGAATGAGACCCTAAATATCTGGACGCATTTTGTGCCTGCCTGGTAGGTACCGTGCTCCGGCTCTTCAGCATCCATGGGAGGAGGTGGTGGGTCTCCGCAGTGGGAGCAAGGCTAGGGGAGCAGGGGGACACCCAAGGGTGCCATGCTCACCTTCCTCCACCCCACAGGTACTTCGTGTGGACCCTGGTGGGGCGGCTGCGGGGGCCGGGGGGCCGGGAGGACCCCCAGGCCTGGCCTCTCCTCGCCTACCTGCTGACCTGCTGCATCTACCCCCTCGCCTCCAGCTGCGCCCACACCTTCAGCACCATGTCCACCCGCGCCCGGCACATCTGCTACTTCTTCGATTACGCGGCGCTCAGCATGTACAGCTTGGGTAAGGACGGGCAAGTCTGCAGAGGTTTCGGTGGGGTGCCAGTCGCCAGCAGGAGCTGAAGCACAGGGAGGTGTCGGGGACAGGGCTGAACCCCGGGTGCTCAGACGCCTCCTGTCCATGGGACAATCAGGAACGACGCCTGCTTGTGTGTGTTTTCTCCTCCTCCTCCTCCTCCCTGCAGCCTGGCGCTTGGGAGGGACCGTGAAGCATCTCTGACACCACCACAAATAATAATTTGGGGCTGGGTTTGGCAGCGGGCAGCCCTGGGACAGAGGCCTGGCTGTGTGACACTCCAGTATGTATAGGAAATAGAATAAGGAAAAAAAACCCCACATTAAAGACAAATGCTGTCACTGAAGTCGGTGGCACCTCGCGGAGGGGCAGGCCCAGGGTAAGCAGCAGCAGCAGCAGCAGCAGCAGCCAGGGTCTTCCCATGGCACAGCGCACCTCCGGCTCCTCATGGAAAGGTGTTTGCTGGAGCTGGCCATCAGGGTGCCTGCCTGCTGCTCCCCCCAGCTGCGGAGCTGCTCGTCCACCCTAACTCATCTCTCCCTTTCCTGCGAGCGTCCCGTGCCAATCCGAAGGTTCACAGCTGCGCCCAGGAGGATGCTGAGGGTCCCGGTGGGACCTGGCACTAAACCGGGCACCTCCTGTATTTCCAGGGTCTGCGCTGGCGTACTCGGCGTACATTTTCCCAGCAGAATGGGTCAACAGCACTTTCCACCACTGCTACGTCCCCATTGCCGTGTTTAACACTGTCGTTAGCACCAGTCTGTCCTGCTATTCCAGGTAAGCTTCTGCGTTATCTGCCATGATCGCTACAGCATAATCATCAGTTAGTATTGCTAATAAAGGTTTTCAATTACAGGCTGTTTTGTAAGAATATGAGCCTTAAGCTCAGGAAGGGGAAGAAGGGGACTTTTGGGAAACGTGTGGTATGTTGGTGCTAGAAGAGTGTGATGGTCAAAAATGCAAAACAGTAGAAGCAGCTTTAATTTTTGAAAGTTCAGAAGGTCATTTCGTACGCTTGCATGCCTGGCAGGAACATACCCACCTCCAGCGCCTTGTTTGGGCTGTTGTTTTTCTAACATAACCTGCAAAAACAGGTGAGCTCCCGTGCACCCAACATTTACGCATGCGTTTCGGTTTAAACACGAGCACGGTCCTGCCCAAGGCGCGTATCAGCCCCGGGGCTGCGTGTGTGCCTGTGTTTGTGTGTGTGCCCAACGGATTTGCAGAGGCGGAACCTCAGCGCTGTCGCAGCCGATTGCATCATTTTTAAAGCATGAGCAGCATCGCGTGCACGGTATTTTGTTCCTGAATGGCATTAGACANTCTCTACCACAAAACTGTAAGTATGGTTATGTGAAAAACTTGTAGCTATCACTATGTGATAGCATAGCGATTCCTATTGTCTCAGGAATTCCCATTAGAGAAGTAGTAAATGCATCAAATGTCCGCTGAAAAATAAAATAAAAAAAAATTAACAAAAGATCCCTGGATGAGCAGGAATACTGAATATACCATACCAGTGTGGGCCAGCAGTGCTGCTGGTTCATAGAGTCATAGAATCGGTAAGGTTGGAGAAGCCCTCTGAGATCATCCAGTCCAACCGTCAGCCCCACACCACCGTGCCTACCAAACCATGGCTCGTTTCGCCCCATGGTAGTCAGCGGAGCCCCCGTAATTCGTCGCTGCACCCCGTGCACGCCAGGTCACGGCTGGGGACCGCGTTAGCCGTGGGGCTGCCAGCATCCCCGCGGCGGCCGCTCTCATCCCGTGCCCCTCTGCATGCCCCACGCGTGGGAGCGTCTCAGCTGCATGTGTGACCCCCGGCCGTCCCCCCCGGCTGCCTGTCTCTCTCCTTTCTCTCCTCTCGCAGGTTGAGGCTGGCGGGGCTGCAGAGGACAAGGGTGCATGGTTTTGCGCCCGCCTCTGCCGCGGTGCTTTCCCGGTTTGCCAAAGTGGCTTGAGCCGGGCTTGCACCCCGGCGGGTCGGGGATGGGGAGATGGCAGGGCTGGCCACCCCCCAAGAGCCCCGTGAGGCCGCCGGCGCCGGGGCCACCCCGTTTCCCGTCGCAGGGCGCTGCTCACCGATCGCATTCGCTTCAGCGTCGCCCTCGGCTGAGTCACACCAGCCGAAACGTCCCTCCAAGGCAGGAGGTGGATGGACATGGATGGGACCGGACCTGACGCCGAATTGCGTAATGGGCGGTGATGCTAGCGAGCCAGGTGCGCTCCGAGGGGACCTGTTCGTACACTCCGGCTCCTGCCCGGCTCGCCGAGGGCCCGGTAGCAGCACAGCAACGCTGTCGGGGCTGCTGCGCCAACCGCACCCTGGGCAGGGATGGCTCCAGGAGCCGGGAGGGTCCCTGGCTGCCGGTGGCCCCAAGCGCCCGTGGCATTGCCAGGCACTGGGGTCATTCGAGGAGAGGGAGGCGAGCAGCACGCCTGGCCGTTTCGGAGAGGTTCAGGTGAGGGAAGGGCTCCTCACCCCGGCTGAGCCTCTGCGCCAAGGCTGAACGCAGCGGCAGAGTATGCGCAGCCTCTTGCACGCGCCCCGTGGAGGTCGACGGGAGTATGGGTGAAGGCAGAGGAGGATGCAGCGACGTGGTGAAGGCAGGGGCTTGCAGTGGGGCGTCTGAAGAAAGGCATTTGCTAAGCTGCTGCAGCAAATTTCTTCAACTTCTCAGGAAAATTTTCCAATCCTAGATGGCTGGTTGATGAGTCAACAGTAAGAATTTTTGTATGGTCGGTTTTCGCATCCTGTGCCCTAGGAATATTGGATCGCCAAACAGGGAAACCTGTGCAGATGGACTGAAATAAGTGTATTTATCCTTTACGTGACGCTGGATACCCTTGTCACACTGAAACAGAGAGCATCCGACTGCATCCCCCCGCCCCAGCGCAGGATGAGCAGCCGCATAAAAGGTTTCTTTCATGCTGGAGGATTTGGCATCTCCCTGCGGACATCCCCGTGAAAGCAGAAAAAACCTGTGTGGGCTTTTCACGAGGAGAACAGAGTACGCTTAAACTCTGCTACATCTCACGCCGTCCTTTGTGAATAGGGCAGTGTCCCCGGGCTTACCGTGCGCCTGGCCGCGTGCCCAGGCTGCGGGACGGCGGCTCTGTTTTGGCAACAGAAGAGGGCGGGTTGGATCGGTACGTGGCCAAAGGAGTGGGAAGGTGTGTGGCAAGGGTGAGCGCGGCACTGCGCAGAAGCGGGTGAGCAGGATGGGAGTACGGGACCGGGCAGGTGAACCCACGGTAGGAAAATGCAGCAGGAATCATGGAGAAACGCAGGAGAAAACGGAGCAGGAGGCACCTTCAGCGTCACCGTGATGTCCTCTGAGCAAGCCCCAAGCCATGGTGGAGGGCCAAACGGAGGAGGAGCGAGACAAAAGCCCTGAGGCAGTTAGTGGCTCTTGAGCGTGAGTTGAATTGTTGGGATTTCAACCCGTATTTTGGGTCATACTGACAGAGCCCTTCCGCTTTGCAGGCAGATCTGTTGTAGTTCTGCTCAAGTTAATCTCCCTATTTCCACATTGGGCTAAAACCCTATAAAAGCCCATCTTTCCCAGCAGGAAGGCATCGGAGAGAAGGGTTTTCTGGAGCTCCCGTGGCTCCAGCGGGAGGGCAAGATGAGGGAGGGCTGGCGGCTGGAGCCTTCCCCACGGTAGGGAGCATCCTGACACCCACCCTGCTGTCCCCCAACTGCGCCCACAGCCCTCCGGCGAGGGCAGAGGGAGACACGGGGTGTGTCGGATGTGCCGCCTTGCCGTGGGCCGGTGGAGATGCTGCACGGAGCAGGCTGGCCGGCGGCTGCACCAGCGCGTGGCGCGGCTCCCCTGGGCTTTCCATCTCCAGGTTTCGTTTGAGTTGTGCTCCCCGTGCGGCAAGAGCAGGCTGAGGGCTCGGCAGACGGCTTGCGGCCCAGCTCCATGTTTTATAATGGTTTTTTTGGGAGCTGGGTGGTCAATTCTTTCATGATTTTGGCTACGAAGTACGTCCTACATCTCAGCAGCGTGATTTCCTGGGGAACAAAATGCAGAATATTACTCCCCATACAGACATAGGCTTTCCTCCTCGTATACAGTGTGGTTATAACCAACAGGCTGCTTCTTCCATTATAATGGTGATGTCATTAAAAAGTAACTTGTTAAATGAACTCGTGTTTTCAGTAACTCTCTCCACGCATTCTCTGAAATGACAAATGCAAAGTCTCGGCAGGATGTAAAAAAAAAAAGGACGCCGCGACATTGCGTGCATTTCAGACATAAGCTGCGATACAGCTTCCTTCACGAACGGTGACAATCACAGCCGGAATGCTGCATTACCTACAAAGCCTTCCAAACCAAGGCAGACGCGTTGTCCTTGATTGCTGTGCTCAGAAAGCTTGGATTCAAAACCGAGAGCGAAGACGCAGTGAAAAACAACTGCAGGGGCAGCAGCTGTTTGAAGACCAGCTTTGTTCCTAGCTGCTAATGGGTAATGGTTAATGAGCAATGGTGAAAGAGGCAAAATCAGCCACGCCAGGATGGTGTAAAAAAGGTTGTTTTCAGAGCTGCAGAGATGCACCTGCGACAGCCAGAGCAGGTAACAGGGGAGGGTGGCCCCTAAATCCTTCCTCCCCCGGCTGAAGGTTCAGCCAGGGAAGGTTCAGCCACGTGAGCTGAAGGTGGTTGTAGCTTTAATACTCTCAGCACACAAAAATCACGTTGCTGTGGCTGAATTCCCGGCCATCCGCGGGGAAATGTATTTGCAGCCTATAGACTGCAGGGCACGGTCCCCAGCAAACGGCTGACAAAGAGAATCCAGCGCTTAGGTTGGCCTAAGGTGCCGTGCTGTGCCACGTGAAATACCTCCTCTGTTTTCCTCTAGGTTTCTGGAGGTGGAGCGGCCCAGGTTCAGCAAGGCTTCCCGCACGCTGGCCTTCGTGTACCCCTACCTCTTCGACAGCATCCCTCTCTTCTACAGGGTACGCCTCCCACCGCCCATATTCACGGCACCACGACACTTGCTTGCTGCGGGGTTGGAAATATCAGCTGCTTCATCTTAGTCTGAAAATGCTTGGGAAAATATGCCAGCCTTTTTTTTTTTTCTTTTTTAAAGGAAAACAAACTCCGGCAGGAAAAGAGATTTGGTTATTTTTTCCTGCACCTATTGATAGGCAGATTCCTTCCACTTCAAAGCGCCACGCTCAAACTTTGCCTGTGCTGGAAAGTTACTGTCTTGGAACGCTGCTAGTTTTCTGTTTCCTAAACTGGAGCGGGGAGGGAATTTTGCTGCAGGGAGGTCTAAGGACAGGAGGTGCGGGGCTGGGATTTGCATGACACGGAGGCGACAGCTCTTCTATCGGGCCCGGGGTCCTGCGCCGCCTGCCCTGGCGCTGGGCGCTGGGCAGCCAGAGACGACGGGGGCTCGGGGAACGGCGCTGCCTCCTTTAGAAATGTGTTGTTCCCCTCTTTCCCTTGCACGGTAACCCCCGCGTGGACGCGGTCTCTGCTGCCGCAGTTCTACCTGTGCGCGGTGGAGAGCTGCACGGAGGCTGCGATCCGGGTCCACTACAAGCACACCGTCTTCGCCT
>VZTL01015286.1:52597-86290 GCA_013400535.1 Scopus umbretta
CTCCTCCTCCACCCCCGGGGCGGGCGGGGCCGCGCTCGGCCGGCCGGGCCCGGTGCTGTGGGGCCGCCCCTCACGCCTTCCTTCCCTCAGTAGGGCCAGGACGCCGCGGAGGCCGGCGCTGAAGAAGCCGTCCAACCCCAGCCTGAAGGATCCCGTGGGGGTGAGTGGGGGGGCCCGGGGGCTCGGCCTGCTGCCGCCCTTGGGGGCTGCCGGGAGGCACGGCGGGCCCTGCCTGTCTGTCTGTCTGTCTGTCTGTCTCCCCCTCCGCCTTCAGGTGTACTGCAGGGTGCGGCCGCTCAGCCGCCCGGACCAGGAGTGCTGCATCGAGGTGATCAACGAGACCACGGTGCAGATCCACCCCCCCGAGGGATACAGGATATTCCGCAACGGGGAGTACCGGGAGGTAACGGCCTGGGGAGCGGCGGGGAAAGCCGTGCGTGAAGGGGCTGCCTTCCAGCCTGGAGCTAGGGATCGAGGCCCTCTTCCCCACTGTCCACCTTTTCCGTCGGCTTGCGGTGTCTCTTGCGATGTGCGAATCGGCGCTTCGCGCTCGTAGAAAGGCCAGTGTTGGAACCCAGAAAACCACCTGGAGGAAAAATGCTCCCTGAGCCGTCAAATACGTTCCCCATACGCAAAAAAGGCAGGATGGAGGAGGAGGGTGAAAGGGGCAAAAGCAAAGCTGGCGAATACTTAGACCGCTTGAAGGACTTTTTCATGTAGGACTAATGGAAAGAAACCAACCCTAAGCTAAACCAGTCACAAATGAATTCG
This sequence comes from Scopus umbretta, assembly GCA_013400535.1. Classification (NCBI taxonomy): domain Eukaryota; kingdom Metazoa; phylum Chordata; class Aves; order Pelecaniformes; family Scopidae; genus Scopus; species Scopus umbretta. The sequence goes on from VZTL01015286.1 coordinate 53,369, forward strand.
TGGTTGATTTACCCCACGCTTAAGCTGGCTAAAAAAAAGCAATGTTTCCCTATTTAATAATACGCATGGAGGGAAAGCTGTAGGTGATGCATACAAAGCGGTGAGGCGTCGCAAAATGTAGAAAAATAGGTACCAGGTCACAAAGCGGTTCATGCTGCGGCTTGATCCGTGCAAACGTTTCCTAGAACAGGAGGGTCTAGGTCGTGCGTGCAGAACGAGGAGCCAGAGTGCTGTAGCACTGAGCGCGACTTGGTAGTGAAACAGTTAACAGCACAGCGCTGTAACGCTAAGCAAGGTTGTAGTGTTACTAAGGGGAAAAAAAAAAATGTTAGTGGGGATGTAGAATACTTTGTTTCTGCTGTCGGTAAGGGAGATTCTTACAGGAAGCACATAAAGTGATCTTCAAAGGCTTAAATAAAATAGGCAAAGATTAATTAGAAGTTTTGTAACAAACCTTTGCGCAAAACCGGAAAATGCGAATGTTTACGTAAGCAGGTGTTTTGATTGAAAAGCAACCAGATTAATAAATAATAACTTAAAAAAAAGTACATTGATAACCTATGACTGGAAACTGAGGCTAGGCTGGAAAACAAAACGATTAAGGCTTAAAACCAAATGATTAAATGCTGGAACAACTCAACTTTGGCCGTTGTGGGTGTTCCTTTGCTCGGTGCTCGTGTAGACGGTCGCTGGAGCTCAAACAGAAATTTGAGCCTGAAGCTGTGAACGGTGAGATGCTCTAGTTGCTGGGAGGTCAGGCTTTGCGAGCGTTCTGGTTATTTCTGGACTTAAGCTCTGGGAAAATGAGACAGCTGCTGTTCTTCATTATGCACATCTTAGTCTCCGAATAGTTAGATTGGGGCAACTGCCCATGTTCAAACGCTGGTGTGATCCTAAAGTAGAATCTTTATCGTCCTGGTGAGCTGATGGAAAGTGGTAGTAAGGTGTGAAGCAATGTAGTGTTCTGAGGCAATGGACTTCTGGACAGGCAAACTTAAGATTCAGGACGGTGTCTCTTCTCTTCTTCAGACGCAGTATTCATTTAAAGAAGTGTTTGGCACCCTTGTTGTTCAGAAAGAGCTTTTTGACGTGGTGGCTAAACCTCTAGTGGAAGATCTCATCCGTGGGAAAAATGGTGAGTAGTTGTTCTCTACCACTTTTCTGAACATCTACCATGCAGGTGGTTTTATATTGTGATGATTTCATATGTCTCGAGGTTTCTTAGCTTGTCTGGGTAACGACACGTGTACCTCGTTTGCAATGAGAATAGCTCCCCTATACATCATCCTTGGAAGCTCTTCTTGCCTTTCCTTACACTTAAACATATTTACCTTTGTTACGACGTGCATGCTGCTCGTGTCAAGGTCTAATCTTTTTGTACACCATTAACTGGAGAAGCATGGGGTGTTGGTTTTTTTTCTGCAGAAAGGAATGCCTTATCCACCTGCAGAATGCCTACAGAAATAAATCTGTTTGTAGGGCTTGATCTCCTGGGCATGGTTTGAGATCGTGATGTTGGTTTGAGAACAGGTCTGGCTTATGCCTGACTCCTCAGTCGTAACAAATCAGCCCTCCACACCTCGGACTTTGTGGCTTCCTTCCATTTTTGCCTTCCAAATGCACTCTCCCCGGAGAAGATGATGGGTGCTGTCAGCTGTAGCTGAAGTGGCTGTTGATGAGAGATGCAAACACTTGTGATGACAGTGGCTTTTGATGGGCTGGAATAGTTTACCACTAACTGTGCAAAAGTTGTTTTTTTCCAAATATGTTTGGCTCAAGAAAGACAGGGCGCGCGACTATAACTGAGCATGACTACACAACTTTCCTGTCCCCCCCCAGGTCTCCTTTTTACATATGGAGTGACAGGCAGCGGGAAAACGCACACCATGACAGGATCTCCTGGTGATGGAGGACTTCTCCCGCGGTGTTTGGATATGATCTTCAACAGCATAGGACCATTCCAGGCCAAGAGATTTGTGAGTCGTTTTGCACTGAAGTCTCAGTGCTGTTGCTTGTACCCACCTAAAAACACTAGGGAGGAATAAAAAAGGTTCTAGTCAAAGTGTTTATCTCCCGTCTAGGCATGTGACTGGAACACTTTAAAAAGAAAACCAACCAAAAAGATCCCCCTCCCTTGAGATTTGAAGAGCAGGGCCAAGGAGGCAGCTAGGGCAGACTTTTCATGAAGGTCTGGCTATCCTTACAGTTGTTGCTCATTCTTTAATTAACCTTTTTAAAACAATAAAAAAGGAAAGAGGAAGCTTTCCGAGTTCCAGAATGCAATCCAGCCACAAGATACAAAAGCCACAGGAAGTCTTATCTTAAATAATACAGGACCAGATGTGAGGCTTTTCTTGTGGTCAAACATCTATGGAGTTTTGGTGTCTACATACGTTTGAAATAATACTGGAAGTCTTTTCCTTGGTAGCATGCTAGCTTGGGAGCTTTTACGAAATGTGGTTATCTTGGAAATACCTGTTTTCTGTCCGATCTACTTCGCATTAGCCAGCAGATGGAGCGTTAGTGAGGGGCATGGTATTTGCTGGTTGCCAGACAGCTTGATCAAATAATTTGTTTTGCTGGCCAACACCTTATGTTCTCTAGTGTCTGTCGTTATATTGTCTAAACATACTGTACTCACTGCTCAGGTTTTTAAGCTTGATGACAAGAATGGTGTGGATGTTCAGTGTGAAGTGGATGCTCTATTAGAGCGCCAGAAAAGAGATGCCATGCCTGTTCCAAAAACTCCGTCTGGCAAGTAAGTAACTATTGTAACGTGCAGAACAAATTTCGTTAATGTAAATGCTACTCTGAAACTGTGGTTTTAACTTCCCTTGATCTCTTTGTCCTTCCCTTGAAGGAAGGTAAGAAAAATATTAATGGAAAGCTAGCGTATTTCATGTTGTCTGAGCAATTGCATAATTAAGTATTTCGATTAGAAGACTTAGTCGGGCAACAGAAGTCTGTATTTTGTACCTGTTAATGCATGAGTAAAATGCTGTGACTTCACAGCATGCTGTGAAGTTAAACTTGGAGATGTCTTGTGAAGTAGTGAGATTGCTGAATGGAGAATAGAAATGTTGACTATCCAGGAATGTTGTGAGGCGTTTCTTAGTGCAGCCAAGCACAACAGTGTCGGGTGAAAGTTTATCTATTTAACCTTTTCAGAGGGCTTTTTTTCAGTCTAATGTGACTGGATGTGTTGTTATGAGTTGCTAGTGTGAGCACTTCCATACTGGAGTTATGCTATCAGTCGGTGGACTTGCCTTTTAATTGTATAGTCCCTGTCTGACATGTTAGCTGGCTGTGGATGCTCCACTACAGTCGCTTATTGTCTGTGTTCAACAGGCGACAAATAGATCCAGAATTTGCTGATATGATCAATGTGCAAGATCACTGCAAAGTGGAAGAAGTTGACGAAGATAACGTCTACAGCGTCTTTGTCTCCTACATTGAGATCTACAACAACTACATCTATGACCTTTTGGAGGAAGCTCCCTTTGATCCTATAAAACCAAAGTTAGTTTTATGAATTACTCCTGCTTCAGTTGTGCTTTTGTTGGGAACTACAGTATGTCTTTGTGGCTGTAGTCTTGGCAAGTCTGGCTCGATTTGTGGAAATCACTTCAAAAATCACGTGGAAAATGTGATGCCCAAGGAGTCCAGACAATGGTATTTAAGTGTGCCAAGTACTGATGGTTGTTCTCTTGCTGCTAAGACTTAGTGCTCCCTTCCTCGTTATAGTGGGAGGTGAATAAGCAAATATTTAATTTCTTAGGCAGTGTGTTGTATCCCACTGAGATTCTAAGTCTATTCATGCTATTCTGCGAGTACTGTTCCTAGCAGGTGGCTGCAACTTGAAGAGTAAGCCGTTCCATAGCTGACATTTTTCTCCTGCAAACAGTGTATTGGGCAGAAGTTGCTATTTTGCTGTTGCTTTACAGTTAATGCAAGTTGGCACGTCATTTTACTTGATGTCAGTAATTTCCATAAAACCAGAAATTAGTTCGCGTAGATGAAATTCTGGGTATTTTTTGGAAAGGTGTGTTCTCGGCCGAGTCTAAAATCAGTAAATCATGAGACTGTCAGAAAAGCAGTCTGCAAATTAAACTCTGAATATATTTAGAATTTTAAAAATCCATTAATGAAAACCCTATGCGTGTCCATCGGTACATGCGTTAATTAAAGGGATGGCTGATTTACAAAGACTAACCATAAGTTTGAAAGCCTGTGGATGCTTTTTAAAGAAGAATAAAATCATTGGTGTAGTATTATGCCTCTGTCCAAAAGTCAGCCTATGAAGAATCCTGGATTATTTCTATTTATGGAAGCTACAGTGTATTATATATATAAAAAGATTTCAGACACAAGCTGAATGACTTAATTTTTTTTTTTTTAACCCTGTTTTTTGGTAGGTGGAACAGTTGCAACACTCCTGTGCGAAATGGTGACTTTATGTATGTGCATAAGCGTATTATTCTGAGTATTGAAAAGTGAAATTTTTCTTTCAGTAGAAGCAGAAAATAAACTCAGACTGACTCCCTATCTCTTCTTGCTTTATTAGCAAATATAGAATGCTGTTGAAGCCATCTTGCTTCTGTATGCATGTAGAAAAACAATAGCTGCCGTACAAAACCATGATTTCCAGTAAGAATTGCAACTAAACGTAGCTTCTAAATTAAAGCAGTAGCTGAAGTGTAACTAATCTTGACTGAATGTGTGTCCGTGTGCTTGTACTTCCTCTTCCATCTGCTGTATGGATAATTGACATATTCAGTCTGAATTTCGTACTTAAACAAAAGAAAATTTGCATGACACAATGTATTGTTGTGCAGAAAAAGCCAGTCATTTTTAGTGTTTTTTTTGTTTGTTTTCTTTCCTCCCTGTCCTTAAGACCTCCACAATCCAAAATCCTTCGTGAGGACCAGAATCATAACATGTACGTCACGGGGTGCACAGAAGTAGAGGTGAAATCTACAGAAGAAGCCTTTGAAGTGTTTTGGAGAGGTAAATCTTAAAATATAACTTCTTAAATTCAGTACAGATGTGTAATCCTTCACACTATCGTGCCGAAAACAGAATTGGCTTTGCCAGGTGGCAAGTCTGTTAAATAAAACCGTTTTTTTGGAGGGATTGTTTTTGTTCTTATAAACAGGACAAAAGAAGAGGCGTATTGCAAACACGCAGCTGAATCGAGAATCTAGTCGCTCTCACAGTGTTTTTATAATAAAGTTGGCTCAGGCACCCCTGGATGCAGATGGAGATAATGTGCTGCAGGTGAGTTCCGGGGCAGGCTGCTGAAGGAGAACCGTATGCACATGTAGGTCGGTTAGAACAAGGCGGTGAACCTTGCAGCGTGGCCTACTGAAACACTNTATAAAATAAATATAAAGTTATAAAATAAATATAATTTATTGTTAAGTAAACTGCTAAATAACTTGGGAACATGATCCAAATGGCTGCTGACAGAGTTTTTTGTCTTGTGGTTTGGTTTTTTTTTTGTTGTTGTTTTTTAAGGTAATATTAATCAGTCACTAATGACATTAAGAACATGTATTGAAGTTCTACGGGAGAACCAGATGCATGGAACAAATAAGGTATGCAACCTGTTAGCTAATTATCTTTGATTTGATGAAGATCTGGAGTAATGAAAGCTTACTAGATCTTTCATGTACTTTATTTTAAGATGGTCCCGTACAGAGATTCCAAACTGACTCATCTCTTCAAGAACTATTTTGATGGTGAAGGAAAAGTGCGTATGATTGTGTGCGTTAATCCTAAAGCTGAGGACTACGAGGAAAGCTTGGTAACTTCCTTGCAGCTCTTGCCTCATTCCCTCCTACTCTTTTGTCATGTTTATCACCGAATTGCTGTACTTGTTTAGTAGGTGACAGGAATGATATTTTTTTTGTTGCTTGGGCACTAGTAATCAGACAGAATACTGTAAGGCAAACGTGCCCGCCGAGTCTTATTTGTCCTCTTAAAGATGACAACCGCTACTNTCTAAATTAAAGCAGTAGCTGAAGTGTAACTAATCTTGACTGAATGTGTGTCCGTGTGCTTGTACTTCCTCTTCCATCTGCTGTATGGATAATTGACATATTCAGTCTGAATTTCGTACTTAAACAAAAGAAAATTTGCATGACACAATGTATTGTTGTGCAGAAAAAGCCAGTCATTTTTAGTGTTTTTTTTGTTTGTTTTCTTTCCTCCCTGTCCTTAAGACCTCCACAATCCAAAATCCTTCGTGAGGACCAGAATCATAACATGTACGTCACGGGGTGCACAGAAGTAGAGGTGAAATCTACAGAAGAAGCCTTTGAAGTGTTTTGGAGAGGTAAATCTTAAAATATAACTTCTTAAATTCAGTACAGATGTGTAATCCTTCACACTATCGTGCCGAAAACAGAATTGGCTTTGCCAGGTGGCAAGTCTGTTAAATAAAACCGTTTTTTTGGAGGGATTGTTTTTGTTCTTATAAACAGGACAAAAGAAGAGGCGTATTGCAAACACGCAGCTGAATCGAGAATCTAGTCGCTCTCACAGTGTTTTTATAATAAAGTTGGCTCAGGCACCCCTGGATGCAGATGGAGATAATGTGCTGCAGGTGAGTTCCGGGGCAGGCTGCTGAAGGAGAACCGTATGCACATGTAGGTCGGTTAGAACAAGGCGGTGAACCTTGCAGCGTGGCCTACTGAAACACTTGCCGTGCCTCAGGCGTGCACAGCTTGCTCGTCAGCCGTTTAATTTTGAAGGAAATCAAGGTTATTAAAATTGCAGTCTTTGACAGAATTAGTCTGCTTTTTGTAATGAAAGTAGAGCGTTAAAATGGAGTGCGAAGCTGCTTATTCCTTTGTTCTTTACCTGTGCTGCTTCTGAGCAAAACCAGTTAAGAATCTAAAACTTGGAGGATTTGAATGAGCACGGTCGTTATATCTATCTTGTGGCCCAAGACAGAAGGGATCTGCTAAACATATTCACAAAAAAAGCTAGTGGTGCACAGCTTCTTGCATTAAGGGCTATAAAAACACCCTCGGACTTTATTTAAAAGGCGCAATGCATTCTTTTTTAGCACGCATGCTGATTTAGGTTTGGGGGGGGGGGGGCGCCCCCACCCCATCAGAAGGAATATACAGCTAATCATTAGCCTAACGTAATTTGTTTTCTGTAACAGGAGAAAGAACAGATCACTTTAAGCCAGCTGTCTTTGGTTGATCTGGCTGGAAGCGAAAGAACTAATAGAACAAAAGCTGAAGGGAACAGGTTGCGAGAAGCAGGTATGTATCGCCTGTAGACAGCCCGGTAATTTTATGTCCTAATATATGTCCGTATATTTATGTCCTAATATCAGTCTTCTCTCCTAGTAGAGAAATCACAGGAAGAATGGAAGCGTTTTGTTTTGATGTTCACTTGTCTGATTCGATGACCTTAAATCCTCCAGTTTGGAAACCAGAAATTTTTAGTAGCACGTATTCTGGTACTTCAGTTAGTTAGAGCAGTTATCTGTAACAAATATAACTTGTTTATAAAATAAATATAATTATAAAATATAATTATTATAAAATAAATATAAAGTTATAAAATAAATATAATTTATTGTTAAGTAAACTGCTAAATAACTTGGGAACATGATCCAAATGGCTGCTGACAGAGTTTTTTGTCTTGTGGTTTGGTTTTTTTTTTGTTGTTGTTTTTTAAGGTAATATTAATCAGTCACTAATGACATTAAGAACATGTATTGAAGTTCTACGGGAGAACCAGATGCATGGAACAAATAAGGTATGCAACCTGTTAGCTAATTATCTTTGATTTGATGAAGATCTGGAGTAATGAAAGCTTACTAGATCTTTCATGTACTTTATTTTAAGATGGTCCCGTACAGAGATTCCAAACTGACTCATCTCTTCAAGAACTATTTTGATGGTGAAGGAAAAGTGCGTATGATTGTGTGCGTTAATCCTAAAGCTGAGGACTACGAGGAAAGCTTGGTAACTTCCTTGCAGCTCTTGCCTCATTCCCTCCTACTCTTTTGTCATGTTTATCACCGAATTGCTGTACTTGTTTAGTAGGTGACAGGAATGATATTTTTTTTGTTGCTTGGGCACTAGTAATCAGACAGAATACTGTAAGGCAAACGTGCCCGCCGAGTCTTATTTGTCCTCTTAAAGATGACAACCGCTACTTGCCTGTAAAATAGGAAAAGTTTCTCTTGTTTACAGAAGTCCAAATACTCCGCTGTATTTAGGTGCCTAAGGGTACCGTGAGAGTACTTGCAAGAACTTGAGCTATCTGCACGGTTGGTTTCCTGGTTCCTTGGGGGCTGAGGTCGGGGAGGTGTCACTAGGAAGGATTCTGGATGCTCCGCTTCGGAATTGCGAGCTATCTAGCTGGGGACTGCTTGAGATTATAGCTTGATAATGTCTCCTCTAATGCTTTTATCAACCTAAGGTATCGCCTTCGAACTTGGACTGCTGCTGGTTAGTTTTGTTGTTAAGCTTGCTTTTGTTCTTTTGTAGCAAGTCATGCGTTTTGCAGAAATGACCCAGGAAGTTGAAGTTGCAAGACCTGTTGATAGGCCGCTCTGTGGCTTAACGCCAGGGCGGCGCTTTAGGAATCAAGCCTTCAGAGAGGAGCTCTCACGGAAATTGGAGATGCGGGGTGGCCCGATAAATGGAGGTAAACACCAGAATGCTAGGTGGTTACAGCATGGGCCTTTTTTCTGTTAGGCGTTGAAGGCTGTTTTAAAGCAAATTGTTTGAGCCTTGGAAGTGCAAAAGGAACTTCACTTAACTGTTAGTTATGAACCTTCTCTGCAATAGGTGCTGCTCTTTTCATACTGCAGTGCTGCTTGCAGTATAAACCCAGTTGCTGCCTAAGTCTCAAAGTAATTCTTTGTTGTTGGCGATGAGTTGAATTCACGGTCCCATTACTGCAGCTCCTGAGAGGAAACTGTCCCGAGGATGATACTTTGATGGTTTTGTATGCTTAGGGCCTACTTTAGAAATCGAGAGCTGCCTGGAGGTATTATAAAGCAATGAATCGAGAATGTCACATTTAATCTTTTCTCAATGCTGTCATCTCTTCTGAAAACTTCTAGTTCTCATTAATTATTCTGAGTTCTGTCTGCTTCATGATACTGTGGAATGAATGATCTGTGGCTGTGCATCGTCAAATGGAATTGGTCGGTTCTGTAGCTTGCTGACGGACTTTTTTGGCTTTAAATCTTGCAGAAACAGAGGAGCGATCTGTTTCAGAAATGTTTTTGCAGAACTTTCCTCCATTGCCTTCATGTGAGCTTTTGGATGTTAATGATGATCAAACACTTCCAAAGCTTATTGAAGTCCTGGAAAAACGCCATAAACTACGACAAATGTTGTCAGAGGAGTTTGCCAAAAACGGTAAGGATTTGAACATCAGTGGCGGAGCTAGATTTTTTTTTTGGTGGCCTTATTACTACTGAAGGGATCTCTGCTGTACCAACAGGAAATAAGTATTTTGTCTAGATTGATCATTTAAAAAAAAGAAACAAAAACCAAACAAAACCAAAACAAACCAAAAAAACCCCAAAACAAAACCAATTTTTTTGAGGTAATGAAATAGCTGGTAGCATTAAATTGGTGTGAGGAAAACAGAACTGCTTTTGATATTATGGTGATGCAGTGAGAAGATAAAATGTGTCGATTCTCTTGCAGTGCTCACATTTAAAACAATGCTGCAAGAATTTGACTCCAGTGTTGTATCCAAGGAAAACTATATTCAGGGAAAACTGTCTGAAAAAGAGAAAACAATAGCAGGGCAGAAAATGGAGCTAGAACGCCTGGAGAAGAAAATTAAAACTTTGGAATACAAGGTCAGTTTTTCATTGTCTAAAGCTAAGAACAAAACTCATTTTCTATGTACCATTTGGCAAGCTTCTCGACATTAGAAGTTGCTTGCAAGATGGATATGAGAAACAAGATTAAAAGTATTTTGTGGGGAGCTTTACTAAACACTCCTAGCTTTGTGGCTTTCTTGTGAGGTGAGGCTTTCCTTAATACATTAAGATGGGCGAGTTATAAGAAAGTTGTAAAATCTCTGAAACTTTTTGGAATGTGGACTCTTTATCTGGGTATATTTGCACAACAGCTAATATATTCTAGTATATGTTAATAGTCAAATATAACTAGCAGTTCTGGGCTTAGACGGTTGTGCTTCTAAGAAGCATAGCCGAGTCCCTCCTCTCTTCCTCCAGATTGACATTTTAGAGAAAACTGCGACAATTTACGAAGAAGACAAGCGTAATCTTCAGCAAGAACTAGAAAGCAAGACCCAGAAATTGCAACGTCAGGCTTCTGACAAGCGTAGGTTGGAGGCACGATTGCAAGGCATGGTGGCAGAAACAACCATGAAATGGGAGAAGGAGTGTGTGAGTACACTACCATATCTATTAGAAATACGGAATAGGGCAATGCTGGGGCGGGCTGGGTGGCTTGTTTTTGTGGGTTTTTTTTATATAGCGGTAGCATTAAGAATGGAGATGTGTTTGGCTTTTAATTATGGATTTGCACAGACATTTGGAACTTCACTTTTTATAAATGCAATGTGATACAATAAATTCCTCAAGGACTTTTGATGCAACTAGAGCAGCTCCCTTAAGCACTGTGTCAATACCTAGAATTTGTTCTTTTGGGTTTGTGGCACTCTGAGGAGTGATTCGGTTGTCCGTAGAAGCCTAATGTCGGGGTTTCCCCTTTATCCTCACCTACACTCTTGCTCAGTTATGCACTTGACTAGCAACAAGGAAAGGAAATCTGAGGGATTAATTTTTACTACTGCAGAGCTGCTTACTACTTCAGGACCATAGTGAGACATGCTCCTGTTTGTCATAATTTAGGAAGCAAAATTATTACAGCATTAAGCGTGGTACTGTTTTAAAATCTGGAAAGTCTTTCTTTAGCTTGATATGTCATTATTTCCAATAGCTTGCATCTCAGCGGGGAAGAACTTCATTCCATGCAGAATACGCAATTCTCTTCAAACTTTCAGCATGATTACTTGTGCTTTTGTGTAAGGTACTTCATGCTTTTCCTCACTTGTCTTATAGGAACGTCGTGTAGCGGCGAAGCAGCTGGAAATGCAGAACAAACTGTGGGTCAAAGATGAAAAACTGAAGCAACTGAAGGCCATTGTTACTGAACCAAAAAATGAAAAGCCAGAGAGGCCTTCACGGGAGAGAGACAGAGAGAAGCCTGTTCAGAGATCAGTGTCTCCTTCACCAGTACCTGTAAGTCGCCTTGAATGCACTTCTTGATATAGGGGGGAAAAACATATTTATAAGAATGAACTAAAGTGCAGGCCAGTTTTCTTCAGTGGCTAGAAAATAGTTCCCAAGCAGAGAACTTGGAAAACTTAAACTTGCTTTCAATTCTTTGTTTCCTGTTGTATTTATCGGTGCTCTTTATTTGTGTTCCTATCTTCTAATGCTACTGCGCTGTTGGAAGAATATCTGATTCTTAATGCTGTCACTGCAACACAATATCTATCCAAAACCATGAGCTTGAATAGCTGAATTGTCACTCTGTACGTTGTCAGAATTCATTGTTTTATCGCCTGATAAGTTGACAGTTCTGTTTGTTCACTAACTTCTTTCCCGTTCTCTCCAGCCTTCTAGTAACTTTATCACTCGGGTCCCTAACAGCCAGCAGCTCGTGAGCAACCCGCAGGCACACAGGCGTTCTAATTCTTGTAGCAGCATTTCTGTGGCATCCTGTGTTATGGAATGGGAGCAGAAAACTCCTTCGCACAAGCAAACCAGTGGCACTTCTAATGCAAGGAGTAGACAACAAGAACCAGAACAAAGTAGAGACTGTAACACCTCAGGCAGAAGGCGAGGGATGTGCTGGACTGGAGTCATTGAGGTTCCCAAGCATAGAGATGAGCTAGACGTAGAAGAGGATCAATGCTGCAGGGTTAGTGCTGCTCCTGTCAAAAGCTAAACGTAGTGTTGCTTAGTCTGGCTCAAAAGCTCATTACAACTGCTCTCTTACCTTGAGCACACCTAACACAGATTGGAGTTTTCCCCTAAATGTGCTTCTCGTAGAGCAGTACTGTTTCCAAGTTGAGTCTCACCGCTCCTTCTATTTGAAGACTTCACTTGGCATTTAAAAACTCCTTAAAAGCAGTGTGTCTATCTTGCTAGTGCATAGATAGCTCTTGTAAGGAACTCCTAACTAGCTAGACCTTTTCTCTAGCTGTGAATGTCCTTGTGTTTTCACTTGTGTCTGTCTCCTCAAATCTATCTTGCAGCCTGCAATTTACCATAGTCTGTTTGGGCAGCTTAAAAGGTGGGCTTCTGAGCCATATCTGCAAATGTCTACTGGAAATAGTGCTTGGAGAAACATCTCGCTTGTGTGACTTTAACTCTCTTAGAATAGTCTTCCCTAATTTTCACACCTGCGTTAAAACTGGGGGCTTTGCTTACAGGTGGGAGACTTTTTTTTTTTTTTTTTTTTTTTCCTCCCTCATCATTAAACTGACGCGTGCAAATGTGTGTATCGGTGGGGTCTCTGTCGCGCTGTAGCACTGTCGCAGGGGCTCAGGCAAATCGAAGAGAATTGTACAAACCCAGCTTCTTGAGAGAGCTCGAGAGGAGGAAATTTTACCGTGGTATGGTTCATTTTTCGATAGTGTTCTCAAAATTTGTTACTTCCTGGCTCTTTGAAGTCAGGGACATGCTTTCAAGCAAATGCTATTCCAATTAAACTAATACATGAACCACTGTCAGCAGAGTAAGGGATGTGGTCTCTGCTGCAGCAAAATGTGACCAGTACCCTCTCCTTAGAACATAACTTCTAAGGCACCTTGGCAGAATTGTTTAAAAAACCCCCATCCATGGAAATAATTGCTTGCACACTAAAAGGAGTGGGGGGGAAGCCCTGAAACTCTTTTTTCTTTCCTTTTTTTCAATTTTAATGGAAGAGTTTTGCTGAAAGCCACATTTCCCTATATAATTGTAATTCTTAAGAGCTGCTTCAGACTTGTAAGAGGCTTATCTGTAAAGGGTACAGCCAATCTCATGTCTATTAGTCAAAGAAATCCTAACTGATGCTCATTGCCTGAAAAGACAGTGGATACAATTTGCATCCATAGGTTTGGGTTGTGTAACCTCACCGTGATTCAGAGTTCTCTAAAATTAGTGTGTAAATGGAACAGAGAGAGTCCGTAAATACTCTTTCAAAAGCCCATTCCAAGATCTTGAAGGCACCCAGGTTTTTTTAAACAGGTTTCCAGATATTTTCCGATTTCCCTGAGCAACTGGCAGTAGTGTTCATAAAATAAAAATATACGAATCAATCACTTCTCATGGGTTTCCAACAGCTGAGTTGAGAAGCGATAGCACTAGGACAGGGGACACTTCCTCTGCTCTGTTTACTCGGAAGTGCCATGAGGTCCTGCATCCTTTAGAGATGTTGGAAATCCATACTCGGTCTGCTTGCTTTGCTACCTCAAAAATACGTTTTGACCCATGGAAACATGCATTTCTCTTTTCTGGTTGGTTAATATGTTCATAGCAATCCGTTTTGATTTGGAAACTGGGGAGGAGCATTACCAAACATAAAGATGTCCTCCATAAGGAAACTTTACTAGGTATGGAATGCAACAGATTGGATAGCACTTAGCTAAAACTTACAAAAAATAGGAATTGGCACAGAAAGAATCCATTAGTAGTTTTATGCAAGGCTCTTGGTAATGGGGCCTCTCAGCATGCATGCTGAAAACACTTTAGGAGCAAAGCTTTGATCTCCATACAAATGCATCTTAACCAGACCTGCAAAGTGCACTTCTACTAATGATATCCTCCGAGAGACTTACCGTGTGCTGATTTCTTCTGATTCTCTTCCACTCTGATCAGAATGCGCCTCCAGTTCGCCTCAGACACAGACGGTCGCGCTCAGCTGGGGAGAGATGGGTAGATCATAAGCCACCTTCTAATCTGCCCACTGACACAGTCATGCAGCCGCATGTCCCTCATGCCATCACGGTGGCGGCTGCAAGTGAAAAGGCACTAGCTAAGTGTGACAAGTATATGCTGACGCACCAGGAGCTAGCCTCTGACGGGGAGATTGAAACAAAACTAATTAAGGTAAAGCAAACGCCTTCGTCCTAAACTTGTGATAACCCTGACGAAACCTGTTTCTGGCGATGTATTTGTGCTACAGGCTTTACTGGCTTGCGAAAGGGTGCGTTTGGCTCGATCTGTGAAGAGGTTTGGTTTGGAAGTTTTGTGCGGTTGGATTCGAGGGAGCTTTTAGCGTCTGAAAATGCTTTTCTTGAATTTTGTCACTACTTGATATGAACCGTTACAAGCTTGGTTATCTCGGTCGTCGTTTTCCTTGGAAGGAACTAAGTTTTGTTTTTTTTTTTTTCCTCTAGTAAAATGCAATAGTCCATTTGTAGTGAAAGTTTTAGACTTGTGGCTGCAGCTAATCTTGTGCAGTCAGTCTTGTTGGAGTGATGTTATTCGATTTCCACTAGCAGTATGAGTAAGCTTGCTGCAGTGATGGATGCTCGAACGCTCCAGGACGTAATTTCTAGCAGTCAGCTGGCGACCAAATTGGTGAGACAGCCTAGGCTTTGAACGCTTGCGATGTTCGTGTCCCAAAACGCTGACTGTACTTACCTAAGGCAAACTGAGTGCTCTTTGTAATTTGTAGCAAGAAGCTTGTGGTTCGTTTCCTCCTACAGTCACGGGCCTTCCAATATTGTCTTTTTGAGTTTTAAAAAAAGCTCTCACTCCTGTAAGGTGACCTTGTAGATTCCCGCGACGTTTTCAAAAGCAAAGTCTTGCATAGCTGACGACACACCTGCTCATGCTGTGGAATGGAGCTGTTGAAACTAAGGCTGTGACGTGATTTCTGTAGTATTACTTACATTATCGGACAGAAATCTTTGTTATTGTAGTGAGTGCTCTGAATGGGTATTGTGTATGATCATCAGGGTAGATGGCGTTCCCTCTTTATTGTCCTGTGTATAATAAGAGGAGGTGTATAATGGGGGAGAGCGTATTTGTGCACATATGCTTGCTGGCTATGGATCTGCAAGGAAATGTAAGTGTTTTTCATGTGAAAACTGGCACTGTAGCCATCATACTGACCTAGTGACTGTACCTTCTTAACTGCTTTTG
The DNA here is from genome assembly GCA_013400535.1 of Scopus umbretta. Lineage (NCBI taxonomy): Eukaryota > Metazoa > Chordata > Aves > Pelecaniformes > Scopidae > Scopus > Scopus umbretta. Next base: position 68,532 of record VZTL01015286.1, read on the forward strand.
GTTTCCAGGGTGATGTTTTCCAAACCAGGGGTGGCGGACAGGCTGTGCAGTTCACAGAGATCGAGACTCTGAAGCAAGAATCTCCAACTGGGTGAGTGGTCTTAATTTTAGACAACTGTTGGTGATATGTAACTCCAGCAGTAGCTGATTCTGGTCCAAATGATTGAACAAAATGTTGCATCGAACTTGAAGTCATATAAAAGTAACTTGGAGAGGCTTGTAGACACTGTAGCTGCTTTTAAGGCTGGTCTGCTGCTGAGAGCAAAGTATTTATTTAGAAAGTATAAAATGTATTCCCTCGTGTATGAGAATCTGCCAAAATATACGAGGCTTGTAACTTTTCTCTTCCCCACATACTCCTCTTCCAGTCGAAAGCGAAGATCATCACCCTCCAATCCTGACCCACCCGAGGATGCTGCAGACTCTGAATGGACTGATGTAGAAACCAGAGTAAGCTATAAACAAAGGAGGGGGAGATCTCATGCTTGATCTGGATGAGAATTTGGGGTAGTGCTGATAGCTGGGTGAGCGGTTCGCAATAGAGACTGACTTTCTGTGTCTTCTCAGTGTTCCGTGGCAGTGGAGATGAGGGCAGGATCAGCTCTTGGACCTGGATATCAGCATCATGCTCAGCCCAAGTAAGTGCATCTCTCCTTCGTAGCTGGGCTATTACATTCCCTTTCCTGGTAACATCCAAAGTGAGCGAACGTCCCCCCCACCTTGACCTTGCTGCCCTTCCCGCTTCAGGTTTGGGGTGCATACCTCCTGAATACTGTAAGAAAAGCAGGCTTGGAAAGCAGTGACAGGGTAGATCTGTAGGAGACTCTAAGCAGAATTATTAACTTGTCTTCTGGGTACAACTCTGGCAGTCAGTGCAGCGAGCAGAATGTCAAGTTTGATCTTGTGCTGTCTTGACTGTAAAAAGCTGCAGGATGCCTGGCAGGTCCAGAGCGGAGTAGGGTTAGGGACAGCAGTGACAAAGTACTAAGCTGTATCCCAGCTGTATCCCCCCGGCCTCTCTCAGATGCTGATGTAGTAAAGAATTCTCATTTTTGTATCTTTAGATAAACTTTTAAACAAGGTTACAGTTTCAGTATGGCATAGGGAGGAGAGAACCGGGGCGACGGTAGGATGTATTTAATGGTATACTTGAACGCAGCTAATATTCCAGCTGCTACCTGCTGCGTAATTGTCAAGGCGTCTACTGAGGAAGCATGGGCTCTGGTCATGCTAAAGGAAGCTCTCCTCTTTTCTAAATGCGTAGATAACAGTCTGAATTCTTCAGGGCTGTCGTGCCATTCTTTAAGGCGGTGGGATCAGTGGCGGTTGCGCACATAAACCCGAGCTTACCGAGTCGGAAGTCCCAATTTCTAGCAAAAAGTCCAAATGTTCCTGCAGTTTATAAGGCTAGCACCTGCCATTTGAGCCCCACCTCTTAAGAAAACGCTTCACTGACAAAAGAAATCCTTCAGATAAGACAGTTTTGTTAAACTGGGTGTTGCAGAACAGAATTCAATACCCAGGTTTGGCCTCTTGCAGATAGGTGCTGGCCGTGCTGCGGAAGTCACCTTTTCAGCGCAGGGCAAGAAAACTCGCAGTTTTGTAGGACATGTTTACAGGCAGGAGAGAGGGCTGGAGAGGGAAAGAGGTTCCTATGAAGGCAAAATGAAGTCAGCTTACTGCATTTGCAATCCAAAAAGTTTAGAACGATGGTGGAAGGGTAGTTTGGAGAGTATTTGAAATCGGCAATCCTTCTTTCAGATAAGGTGACAAGTCTGTGCCTTTCATCCTGTTAGCATATACGTCATTACATGTCGTCTTAGAAACTGGGACCTGCTCAGGGTGGCTGCTGCTACTTGCTACAGCCTTGTAATGTGGTAGTAAATCCTTTAGTTTGCTTGTGCAATGTGGTAGTAAATCCGTTAGTTTGCTTGTGTATTGAGCTGGCACTTGTATTTATTTTAACTTACTAAATAACGTCAGGAAAACTTTGTTTTACGCTTACAGCTGTCTAAAAAAGAAAGCAAAATACAGGTGTTTCTCGGTAAATAAGCTCTTTAGTTTTCTTGTGCTAATTGTCGCATTTCTTAGCGTAGGAGGGATGTGAGACATATACAGCAGAACAGGTAAATAGGCTACTGACTGCTGTTAAGGAAAACTGCTGCTACGTAAAATCTGAAAGCTGTTTGTGGCTTCTCTTTCCTTTTTTTAGGCGAAGAAAGCCATGAACTCAACGTTCTACTGCATTGGAATCCTCTTGATATTATCAGACTGATGTATTATCTGCTGCCAATGACAAACTTGATAAAAACTGCTTTGTTATCGCTGCAGGCTTGTATTTTTATAATGGCCTGTGCTAGGCAATGGTTAAACGGGAGCTAATTCTTGTGATCCCAAAGAAGCGTGTGTGTGGGTGCGTATATTTTCAGTAGATGTAGTAGGGGGGTTCTGCCTTTGTGTCCTCTGGACTTCTGAAGAACACTGTCTGTCTCGTGTGTATGAAGCCCTTGTTATTAAGCTGTATCTTTATAGACTAATGACACAAGGCTTTTTGCCTTGCATATTTTTTCAGCGTTTTCTTTTTATAGTACAAAATACTTCTGTTCTGGTCACTATTCCTTCCTTGTCAGGTCCTCTGTTTTGAAGAGGCATAAATGCTGCTATTTATTTAGATGCAGTAACGCACTTTAAGAGTGTTTCTATGCCATTTCGTATTTTATTATATCTAGCAACAGCTTGATAGTATGGATTTCTTCTTGGACGAATTACCTTTGACTATTTAATATGCAAATCAGCCCATGAAAACATTTCAATATTCAAACCTTCATAGTAACGAAGCGAGAATACTGGTATGGTGAGTAATGGTGACTTGACATCAGACCTACTTTATTTTGTAGTGCAAGTAAATAATTAAATGTTTTATGTCTGTAGATATGGGGTAAAAGGGTAATTTGCTCACAGATATGGTGAGAACTTTGTACGTGTGTTTCTGCAAACATGTTAAAATAAAAACTTTTATTCAATGGCTCTTACAAACTATGTTCTTGTTATTTGGGGGTGTGCTGAGCTATAGAAACTAAGGTAAGCACTGCAGCATCTTGACCGTGTCTTGTGCAAAGAGCTGCACATGAATCCACCTTTTGGGATACTTCGGAAGTTTAAAGCAAGGAATCTGCTTGCATCCCAAGATATGTTTCGGACAACCTTATCTTCATGTCTGCAATTTGCTCTCAAGGGTAGGTTGGTTCCATCTGGAGTGACCGCCTTGTTAAAAGATGTTGAAACTTTGAGTTTTTTCCAGCATAAGAAAAAGCTTTTCTCACTAAGTAGTTTAAATTTTTTTTGTTTTATAAAGCCTAAAGGAGATTTTATTTTAAATTTTACATTGTTTTTGAGGGAATAAAGCGAATAATACGAGTGCCTGTTTGTAGCTGGTATAAACAAATTTCAGGTGGTCCGTGAAAAAGCTTATATTGTAATGAAACACCATCTCTTCCACAGGTCTCCTAGGCCCACGGCTGGAGCAGCAGTGATGGCCAGCGCTAACGCTGTCCTCCGTGGCAGTCTGTGCGGTCACCTAGCTAAGAGCAGGCTTGGTCCTAACCACCGAGAGCGCACGAGCCAGAGCGTTATTACTCTTTTTGCCTTGAGCAGGCAGTGCTGCTTCATGGTTTCGGAGGCTTTCCATCTCGGCGTGGGAAACGAGACCTCCTGCTTCCAAAAGCTACCAGGAGAGACGGCTCTGTGGGGCAGGCGTGTGTTCAGGATGCTGGTTGAAGTGCAGGTTTGTTTTTCTTTACCGCCTGATTCGTTAAATGCGATGTCGTTAGGCTATCGCGAATGGCAAACGGAAGAGAGCCCAACGAGGGGAAAAACCAGCCTGAAGAAACGTGTGGGTTTTAACGAGGCTTCCCTGAACTCGCCGGGCGGATCTCGCGGATCTCGGGCTGGGAGCGGTGGGCAGCGGCCCTGCTGGAGCTGCACGGTGAGCTGATGCCACTAGGTGGTGTGGATCCACCATCAGGGGCTGGAGCTGGATCCCTCTGCCCTGCAGGGAGGCAGGCTGTGCCCTGGGCCTGAGGCAGGGAATTCCTCCTTTCCAGGCTTGGGATACCCCTAACCTGGGATGCGGGTTCCCGCTGCCGCCCATCTTCCTGCCTTTGCTGCTCTCCTGTGGGAAGATAAGGATAGGAAGGGCAGCCAACAGAAATAACAACGAAAGAAACTGAAGTAAGGCCCATGCTCCTATTTCTGGCATTCGAATTAACTCCTTCACACGTGCTAAAATAATTAATCTGCTATTAATGCTGAGCAAGCTGTCAAACGCGTTGTCTCTTCGATTTGAATTCAATCGTCCTGTCATCAGCCTAAGTCATATTGCAAGTGTTGCTGGGGAAACCTGGGAAGGAGACAGGAGAAACTGATATTCAGAACGTCGTAAAGGAAAAGACTTAGCTACGGAATACAGCTTCATTTGGGTTGCTTCAAAAACAATGTGAGACGTTCTGAATTGGCTCTCAAAACGCTGGTTTTTTATCTCGCTGGTGGCAAAGGATGCGTGGCCAGAGTGTTTATTTCTCAGTCCTTGCCAAGTTCTGTGTTTTGACGCATAATGTTTTGCAAGAGCTTTGCTCAGAAATTTCGTGTTCTGAAGGAGAAAGCTGTTAAGCACAAAGAAAACAGTTGCTGCAGCCACTTTGTCCTGTTAAAAAGGTTATTCAAAAGCCCAAATCTGAGACCTCGCTGTGGAGGATATCTGTCCTTGCCGGTGCTGTGAGGAAGGTGGCAGTGTGGTTACAACTTGACTCCGTCTGTGACTTGTTCTTCACCTGCCTGGGCTGCCCTCGAGGTCTGTCACTGAGCTACCTGTGCCACCTTGTGCCTCGGAGCAGAATCTAAGGGTAGGGTGAAGGCTGGGCTGCTCTTCCTGGCTTGAAGTCTTGGCTAGTCATCGCCCCTGCGCAGCCAACACAACCATACTGGACCTCCCTCCTATCTTAGTTACATCTTTAATTACTCAAATGCTATGATTACCTCCTGTGACGGGCACCACAGGTGACTTTTAAAGACTGAAACCTAAAGAGCGAGAACGAGCTTTGCAAGCTGCCCCGGGTGCACGTTTGGAGAGGAACAGAGCGTGGATGGGGACTCGGGCTCACCTCGGGAAGCCTGTTAGCCCGGGGGAGGAGAAGACACTGGCGGCAGCAGCGGCAGGAGGAGCTCGGCGTGCCCATCGAGCTCGGTTTCCTAGCCCAGGTCTAGCAACGCTTTTCCACCAGCAGAGTTGCGTTTGGTGCGGCTCAATCGCATTCCTCTGAAGTCGTTCTTCGTGTCTTTGCGTCTTCTTCACATATTTGCTCTCGCACATAGTGCTGGCAGTGTTTACTCTGCAAAGATTCCTCTAAGACTCGGCTAAGCACACGATTTACTCGGCTAACAAGGGCTGGCATTTATTGTGGGTATCTTTGTGTACTTGTCGTTCTTTGGTCTCCGTTGACATTCGGTGGGAAGCGTTAAAACAAACAGCAGCACGCAGTAGGAGGGCTGCCTGTCCCAATGCTCCTCTGTGCCACAGCTGAACCAGGCTGCCTGCTTGATGTTGGCCAGAGCCGGCTCCCACTGGTCTGCTCTCGGGGAGGACGGAAAAGCCTTTTTGAAGCAAGTGGGCTTCAGGGAAAAATTTTCATCTTTGGAAATTCAGCTTTTTGTTTCTTTTTCCTTTGCAGTGCATGTGTACCTTTCTTTATTTTTCCCTTGAGCTTTGCACTGATTGCAGCTAACGCTGCCCGAGAGCGGGTAAGGCAGTAGCCCTATGGAGTAACTCAAAGTTCAAGTTTCTAGCGGGCGAGCTTTTGCAGGGTGGGGGCAGAGGTTAGCCCTGAATTTGTTATTGCCCAGCAATAGAGCAATTTATTGGGCTAGAGCAATTTATAGAGCAGGGGCTCTAAACCCAAGGGCATCTCGGGGTCTCGCTGTCGGCAGCAGGAATGTTTGCCGGGAGGGTGGAGGGCTGGGGCTCTGTGCTTGCAAGAGGCAGCTGCCCGCTCGCCTCCCTGTCGGGACGCTTGAACCTGTTGCTGAGGAGAGCTCAGTTATACATGGAACCAAAGCAACCAAAGGCACGATAACTTACGTGATTAGTGCTTTTCTTCATTTAAACAGGGTTTATTCCAGGTCCTCCTTGTTTCTGCCAGCCCGTCCTTCAGCCAGCAGGATCATACCATACTCTGGCGTGATGCATCACGCTGGTTTGCAAAGGCTCGTAGCCCGCTGGTGAAAACAGCTCTTCAGTGCCTCTGTTCTGAGGCTTGTTTCTGTGATTTCTGGTTCATGTAGCTGGAAGCCTGGAGAATTTCAGCACATCCAGTCAGCTGCTTCGCTCTGGAAGAGAGCGGATAAGCAGTGGATGCCCTGCTTGGCGAGCAAGCCTGGTGTCAGAGAAGAATCTCGGTCAGTTCGCTTGTCCTTTAGTTTCACAGCAAGCCAGCACTTGTCAGGAATACTGAACTGAAGTAGTGTTTACCTTTTGAGGTAACAAATTCCTACGACAACAGGCCGAAGTCTGCAGCTATCGCTGCCCTGTCTTCCTGCCAGTTCTGAATCGTCAGAGTTTCCTACTGGCAAAAGGTGAAGGCTCCGGGCTCTGTTGCCTGTGTTGCTTGGATGTTTTTGGCATTAATTGGCTGCAGCCTCTGCTGAGTAATGAAAAGCAGAAGAATAATATGCAGGCTCAACCCTGAAATCGTAGACACAGTGAGCTGGAGTAGAGCTGTTCTTGAACTGGGGCTGTTCCAAAGTCCGCCGTCTGAAATGGGTCAAGATAAGGCACAAAAGTTCAGGACGCCAATCTTCTTCCAGGTCACGTTCTGCCCCTCTGCGTCTGCAGCAGTGAATCACTGTTGGGGATATAGGAACCAGAAGCCTGTAGGATTAGCTGAACTCTTCCCAGTGAAGTTAACGGGGTTTTACTGCCTACCTCGCTAGCCTGCCTGCTTCTTGCCAAGTGCTTTGCAAAGAGGGGGGGGAAAAAAAAAAACAAAAAAAGTGCCTGCACTCTGCTGCTGTGAAAGCGTTCTGGCTGAACCCAGGCTGTGCGCTAGGCAGGCTGCCAGAGAGCAGGGGAGGAAAAAGCCGATACGGAGGAGCCTGTTTGCTTTTGGACCTGGCAGCTCCCGCGCGTGCTTCACGCTCGCAGGCTGACGTGCTCCGACCCTGACCCGAACGGCCACAGCTGTTCTCGGCCTGGCCTCTCCATCTGGGACCGTCAGTCCCTGATCCGCCCGTGCTGCCCGCTGGAAGCTTTTTGCAGAGAGGGATCAAAGGCATGGCCCAAAAAACCCGACTGCCTAAGGGGTAACGGAGGCTGTCTGGGGTGGAAGTCAACTTTTGCTTCGAAGTCCTTGCAGAACATCTATGCTTTGGCTGCGTCCGCCAAGTACTGCTGCCTGACGGCGTGCGAGCCGTGCTGGCAGCGTCGGGCACTTGGTGCTGCTGCGTTGCCCTCGCTGTGCGAGGCGGGAGGCAGAACGGGCTGCAGGGGCCGGCGCCGACCTGAGACCCAGGAACCTGGGCTGCTGGTGCTGCCCCGTCTCCATCAGACCTCCACGCTGCACAGGGACGCAGGAATTCATCCAGCTCCGAACAAGTCATCCCCCAAAACGGAGGCTGGGATCGGAGGGTGGCTGCTGCTGGATGCTTGGGATACACACAATTTTTAGCGATTATTTTTGTGCTTTTAATACGCTTCCTCTCAGTGAACTGTTTTCTATTTTCCACTGCCTTTTGTGGTCTCCTCCCGGTTATTGCAGAGCGTGTGTGGGCCTGCACTGTGGCTGTGTGGCGCAGGCAGCGCTCGCTGGCCCGGGGCGGCCTCCAGCCCCATCCCCGGCTGGACCCAGCCTGCTGCTGATGGTCCGCAAGGGGCTGGGCACGAAGGCTGAAAGCTTAAGGGTTTGCAGGAATAAGCTTTAGATTGCCCGAAGGAATCAAAATGGGAGTTGCTATTCTGCCGAGAGGCTCGCCGTTCATGGCACAGCGTGAATAATTATAAGCGATAATCCCGGCAGGCGCGAGCAACCCTCGCGAAATCACGGCAGCAGATGAAGTGCTGGCGTGTGGCACGGCCCGTGCTGGCAGAGCGGGGCGGTGTTGCCTGGGGACAACGCTGGGAGCAGCCTCCCGAGGGCCTGCAGATGATGAGAACCACCTTGAACCTCGCTGCTTCAGGGAAACGTGTTTACCTTACGGGGGAAGGCAGCTGATGTGAAAAACGGCTGGTGTCTGTGACAGCTCGGCAGCGCCTGCGTCCCAAGGATGGGGCTGTAACCCTCCCTGTAAACAGGGCAGATCCCCTGGCAGCGCTGGCGGCCGTCCTCCCTCGGGCAGGACCTGCTCCGGCAGCTTCAATGACATATAAGTAACGATCTTTTCCAACGAGCTGCTTCCCAGAAATAGCATTTCTCTCCAATGCCTGCCTTCATTTGTCTTGAGTTCAGAGGCTGCTAAAAATAATCCACCCGCATGCTAAAATTACATTGTCTCTGATTATACTCAGCTTTGTGGACGAAGCACCTGCAAAAGGTGAGTGAAAGGGTGCTCAGGGTGGGGTGGGGAGCAACAAGTTGCTTTCCGTAGGAAAGATGTTTGTCCTTTGCCTTGACCAGAGCCATCACCCAGGGGCAGGGATGGCGTTGGCACGGTTGGATCGCCCCGAGTTAGCTCCCAGGGAAAGGCAGCAGGCTGATCTCCCAGTTCACCCCGGCAAAGAAGCCACGTTAGCTCCCAGAGACTGGACGTGCAAGAGTTAAACGCATCATTTAACCTGTGGCTCGGATGAGAACTCTTTAATTAGCGAGCAAGGAGTTTTAGCTGGTGGTGGTGAAGCCTCCTGCTGCCCCACGACTCGGTTGTTCTGGTGCTTTGGATACTTGGGTTTATTTTTAAAATACCACAGGCTGCTCTTGTTGTTTTATTAGGAAAAAAAACCTAGAGCCTGTAAAATACAATTCCCTAGGATAGAAGGCTAATCCTCTTATTTCTACACATTTCTGGATGATTAAATGGCTGGATTATTTAAGTAGTGATTTGTTACTAGATTGCATCATCAAGGAGATCTAAGGCATAAATATTAGCTTTGGGCTTTTGGCTCTTTACTGTTGAAAGGGGTAGAAGGTGTTCTGCAGACAAAAGCCAGAGAAATTAAATTAAATGAGCATGTGGAGCAGTGGGTCACGGCAAAGCCCCTAAACCCGCGTTGGCTCGCAGAGCTTTAACCTTTACAGAGAATGCATACGGTAAGCAACATCAGCTTTGCCTAGTAAATCTTGTATCCTACTGCGTTTCGAAGTGAACTAGCCCTTCTGCTGTGCTTGGAGACGCTTCGAAACCATTTGTTAGCTTCTCGGGCTTGGATTCGCCTTTCCCGTGCGCTGCTCCAAGTTCCGGCGGCCGTTTGTGCAGCCTCTGCCTGGCAAGGGGAGCGCAGGGGGGCTCGGGGTCCCGCGGCAGCCCCTCGCTCTGCTCCCCCTTCCCCGTGCCCGCGGGGGTTTGCACCCGCGCTGGTGGGGCTGCCTCCCCATCCCACCGGTGCCACGGGTCCCATGCGCGAGCAGCACGGGGCGGCAGGCGGTGCTCGGCCGTGTTGTCACCGGCTCTGCTCCCACCGCTGCCCCGAAATGCCTCCGGGATGTCCGCGCCGTGGGGGTACAGCCTTTGAAGGACAGCTGGAAAAATATTGGGAGCGGTTAACGAGGCTGTTGGAGATGCTCCGGAGAAGGGTGGCTGCGCGGAGCATCCTGCCTTCTCATGGCACACGGGGAAAAACAAACAGAGGAAGACCTCCCATGCTGTGCTTCATCACTTTCTGGCAGTCCTCTGGACGCGTGAATTCCCCAGGACGCAGATGCGGGAGAGATCTCTCTGGTGCTGCTGGAACTGCACAGCTATTGCAGGCTCAGCGCCGGCGTTTGCTCCCACCCGGTTCGTGCAAGAAGAGACAAGCCTGTGCTTGCAAAGAGCCGTGACGGCCAACGGCAGCCGGAGTGACGTGCATCACCTTGGTGTTAGCCGCGGAGCACGCTGCCCATCGGGTCCGACAGCCTCAGCAGCACGCAGCTGCAAGGTGGCTGGGGCAGAGGATGCTCACGTGTTTTCAAAGAATCATAGAATTCTTTGGGGTTGGAAAAGCCCTCTGAGATCATCCAGTCCAACCGTCAACCCAACACTGTGTTCTGAAGTGCCACAACCACACGTGTTTTGAACCCCTCCAGGGATAGCGACTCCACCACCTCCCTGGGCAGCTGGTTCCAATACCTCACCGCTCTTTCAGGAAAGACATTTTTCCTGATATCCAACCTAAACCTCCCCTGGCGCAACTTGAGGCCATTACCTCTCGTCCAGCAGTGGTTAAAAACCATGACAGTGAGCACAAGGACAAACACCGGAGCAAAGGGAAGTGGCTCCTCATTCCCAGCTAGCTGGATTTTGCCCCAGTTTGACGTTGGAGTTAGCGTGCCAGCGGGCCGCCCTGAAGCTGCCCAAATCCAGCCTTCCTCTTGCACAAAGCAAGGCGAGGCGAGCTTCGCGGCGCAGAGCATGAATCGCAGCATCCTTTGCTGACAGCGCCCGTCAAGCCTGATGTTCTCTGGGGTGGGAAAGAAGGAAAAGGGATAAACCGCTCTAGTGGACAGCTGGGAGGGAAGCAGAGGGGTCCCCGAACGAGCACCCTCCTCCTCTGGGTGCCTGGCCAGGCTCCGGCGGTGGCGGCGATGCTGTGCAAGGTCTCGTACCTTCTCCCTGGTCCAGCTGTGCCTTTCCTCAAGATCAACACTGACCGGAATATGCCTAACTAAGTCTGGTTGTTTCACACGCATCGGTTGTTCAGCCTTGTGCACGTACGGTGTTGGGCGGTCTCTGTCACGTTAAAGCGACTGTTACCTGCTCCTTACCTGCGAGGCTGTGTCTGTTCCAGCAAGCTACAGACTAAATGCCAACGAGGTGAAAGGGTCTTGGCGTGGAGCTCCAGATGGAAAGCTACCGTGCAGAAGGGTGAGGAGATAAAGGGAAAATAGGATGGTTTAAACGTCCGTGGCAATCGCTTTGACAATAAACGTGGCGTAGCAGTGCCTCGGAGCCTGCCGGTGCAAGGCGATGAGGATTTGGGACACCGAGGCGTCTGCGCCCCCCGGCCTCGGGTGTGCGGGGGGAAAGGTTGCGAGTGGGAAAAGACAGGACAGGGAGCTGCAGGTGGAGAGCCGTCGGCGTCACGTAGGCTAACGCACCGCGCGGCGTCTCGGCACCACTCGTTTTTCGGTGCTTTTAGGGAGACTTGAGGGTGCAACGAGCCTCCCCCGGCTCGGACCCCTGACCGTGGCTGCGGCCGCTCACCGTGCTCCCTGGGGAGGGCTGTCAGGCAGCGGGGCGCCGGGGCTTCGGGACCTCCTCCTTCCCTGGCGCCGAGCCCGGGGGGATCCAGCTCGCCCTCGGCTCTGCCAGGGGAGGAAGGGCCGGGCAGGCGGCGGCTGGAGCCCAGGGGATGGGTGGCTTGGTCGGGTCCTGCCAAGGTGCCCGGTGACTTTGGGAGAGCTGCCTGCTGTTTGGTGGTGGGTTTGTGGCTTTGCTGCTCTGGTTTTGTGTTGCGTCCTCCAGCTGGAATGCCCCAAATTATCCCCAGGCAGCCACGTAAGGAGAGATGGGTGTTAAGCAGTGTTTTGGTGGATGCACTGCGGACTTCGGTAACGGCATCTGCGCAGCGCAGAGGGGTTGGGAAGAAAATTTGTTCGCTAAGAAATGTGTTTTTGTCTCTATCTAGGAGAGGAAGGTGAGTGTGTGTGGCTTTGGCTATGGATTAGGGACCAGCAGGACCGGGTTTTTCTTTTTCTGCGTGTGATATGCTAAAATCAGCTGGTTTGAGTATTTTCAGGGCTGTTGGATGGAGTGATGGTAGGTGGCTGAAAATCAAGGAGCATAGTTGGCAGGGTGGGCCTTCTGCAAGGGTTTGGTTTTCCGAGGCTTAGGAGAAATGCTGTTGGAACGAACCAATGCAAGAAAAGAAAAAATGTTGCAATAATAAAAGTAGTTTAGGCGTAATGCCGATATTAAAATTAGTAATGAGCAGGAAGGGTGATTTGCTCTGGACTTGAAACCGGAGCAGAGCTGGAAAGCGCAATTCCTCAGCCGCTTCAAGAAATTCAGTTGAAAAATAAGACAAAGTAAATATTTACTTGAGCCGGGACTATCCGAATGCGTTATTGCACTGGGAATTCTTAGCGCTGGTACAGTAATACCTTCATCTGTTGTGTTCATAAACCCCCTGGCAGCGGGGCCGGAGCGCACCCCGCCGACCCCGGCACGCGCGGGGGGCTGCCCATCGCTCCCGCGGCCCCCCGGCTGCTTCCGACGCCTCTTGTTTGAACACAAGTTCTGCTTTTTAATGAATTCAACCTTCAATGCAAATTAGATTCCAAATAATAAGTAATTAACTTTATCAAATTGACATTACGGTTTATAACAAAATGTCAACATTGCCTTTATAAACAAGGCAGAGCTGCTATTTGCAGAGCTGGGGGGGGGGGACCGATTCGGTAGGGAAAGGCAGCAAAAGCCCAGACAAGAACAAATGATCCTTCTCTGGGGCTGTGGTTTCTCACCCGCTGCCTTCCAGAGGGGCTCCCGGCATCCCGGCATCCCGCCGACCTCGAAGCCAGCCCCTGAGGCCCGCAGCGGCACGGCCAAAGGATGCCTCCACCTGCCCCCCCGACAGGACCCGCGTCGCAAAAGCCTTTGCGTTATTCTCCGCGAAGCTTCCAGGTAGCTTCATCTTTAAATGGTGCTTAAGTAGAAAAGCAGGGTTTAGCTGATGGTATTTCCAGAGGTGTAAAATACAGGCGAAGAGGTCAGGCTGCGGTATTAGGATTCGAGCCTGGATTTCTACCTTCCTCTCAAGGTCTGGATTTGACACCTCTGGTTTTATAAAGAGAAAAAATAAGTTATGGATTAGAAAACGTGGCTCTGGATCTGGAGCGGAGGCCCAGCCTCTGATGGATGCACATACCTAATAAAATGTGAAAATTTGCAAATTGGAAAACTCTTAAAAAAAAAAAAAAATCCAGCGTGTTAAAAAAAAAAAAAAGTGTTTGCTCTCACATATGGAAAGAAACTCATCTCTCCGTGTGCATTGGCGACGGTATTGTATATTTTCTTGTTACCCAAGACATGAAGTTACTCATTTACCTCCAGTGTCCTCGCAGGCAGAGGTCAATAGCTGCAACGAGGATAACGTTAATCCTTCCTCCCGAAAGCGCAAATCCGGGGCTGCGGCATCAGAGCAGAAGCAGAGCACGTAAACCTGGAAGGGCTCTGCCCCAGCGGTTCTGGTTTCCCAGTGGAAATAGGGGCCGTGCTTTTTTATTTCGGGGTGTTGTGCCATGGTCCCAGGTTACACGCGGGGACCTGGGGGGTTTCGGAGCAGGAGCCCTGCCTGGGGGGGGACACATCTGAGCTGGGGGGGGCAGCAGATTTCTTCCATGTGATTGGGTCAGAATTTTATAAGGAATTATTTTCATAATGGAAAATATCCATTTTATTGGCATGGGCATTTCTGTGAATATGTTTTTTTGGGGGTTTTTTTTGTTTGTTTGGTTGGTTTTTTTTACTGCACTTCAATGTTTCTGGCAAAGGCCACCAAAAACTTGGCAATCGAAAAGCAAGTGTTAAAATAAAACTCTCCGTGGACTAGCAGCTCGGAGGGGTCTTCCCCAGGGGTGGATATGTGGGCAATTAAAAGCTTTAATGCTCTAACGAACCGGGTGCAAAAAGAGTATTCTTTAAAAAATTATTATTTTTCTGAAGGTTGCTATTAGGAGTCCAGCCATTCAGGAAGATGCCGGTGGGATTTGTGGCCTTTCTTGTCAATACACTTCTTGGCAACCATAAACAGGATACATTTCAGTTTAAAGGATAATTTCTTAGGATTGGGAAAAAATGGGATGGGAGGAGGAGAGCAGCTCCTCACCTGAAGCGGGGCTGCTGCTTTGGGAGGTGTGAAACCATTTGAAAATAGGCTTTTGATTCAATCCAAAAATCCATCTTCTAGTTAAGAGTAAGAAAACCCAACAAACAACCCACCTAAAACCCCCACCCCAAATCCGCCCATTAATCTCATCAGTGGAAATAATCACGCTGGGTCTATGATCTTAATCTTTTATGTCGTGCACATCTGGAAGAGTAATTCAGGGGAATACAGACTTCAGCTAAGCTGTATAAACCCAGCGAGAGAGTGATTTCATCGCGCCGCAGCTCGGTGGCCCTTTGTCACACGCCTCCTTGTAACAATATTGACTTTATAACACCTACGCTTTGTTCTCTTCCGTAACAGGACAGCTGCTAAGTGCTGGTAAAACAAACATCACATGCTCCGTGGGGCTCCTACAAGGTTTGCAATCAAGCGCTCTCTAATAACCGCTTAAATACTCTCATCAAGCTTGTCCTTGCTGTTTGCTTTAGGACACGGTGTTTTTCTCTCCCCTCTGTATTTATTCTACGCGAGCGATAGTCGGAGCTAGAGGTCACACAAAGTAAATGCAGGTGGTGGTGGTTTTGTTGTTTTTTTTTTCCTTTTCCTTTTTCCCCTGGGTTGACTCTCATCGTTGAGTTTGCCTTTCTCCATCAGCGGAGTGGATGTGGCTCTAAAAGCATCGCCTTGTTTTTTTGAGGTTGGGTAATCCGCCCTGAATGCGGCTCCTTATTCTCTCCTGGCAGGCTTTCAAAACCAAACGGAGCAAAGGAAAGGTGACAAGAGAAATAAGAGCTTGTTTAGCAGGAAGAGGGGAATCCGCACCGTCCATGCGAAATTATATTCCCCCTTTGCACAGCCTCCAAGGTCAGCAGAAACCGGACCAGTCGCTTGTCAGAGGCTGGAGGGTGAACCAGAAAAAAACCAAGTGGCCGTTTACCCCTGCTCCGTCCCAGGGCAGCAGCTTTCCTTCGCCGGTCCACCCCTCTTCCCGGGGAAGCTGAGGGTTTCTTGCTTGTGGGTTTCTTGCTTCGCTTAAAGCCGCCCTCTGATCTCCGTGCATCTGCAGCCCGGCGCCTTCAAAGCCGCCGCCGTGACGTACAGCAGGTATTATATAGGTACGGCTATAGGAGAGCTGCGGCTGGTGGGTTATCCTAACGGGAGCACGGCCTCTTTCTCCTCCGGGTGAGTGGTCTGGATTTGGACACACCTCCATTATATAGCTGCATCCCTGGAAAAGCATCCTGGGATGGGACGCCGTACGTCCCCCCTGCCCTGCGTGCCGGGTACCGCGGGGCCCGGGAGGGCGGTGGAGGCGGACGCCTGGGCATGGGAAGGCACTGGGAGCGGGGCGCCGGTGGCGCTTCCCCAAAGAGCCGCCTGGACCGAGCGTTTCCAAAAGCGATGGCTCTTTACAGCGCGTTGCTCCCCAGCACCAACCCCGATGACAAGTCTAATACAGCCCATTGCATTCTTGGCTCGCGTACCTCTGGCAAGCGCGCAGCCCGAGCGGCTCGGCTGCAGGGGCTGGCTCTCCAAACGCCCTTCCAGCCATTTCCCCACAAAGCCGCTATTATACCCTAACGAGGCTCCTCGAATCCGCTCGCCCTGGAGTAGCTCCATCCCATATGACCCAGCGAGCCGTGTCGTGTGCGCTGCACCCAGCTGCTTCCACATTAGCCTTGGAAAGTGGAGCTTTATGACCAAATACTGTTTTGTCTGGTTTTGCAGCTTGCGGGGCTTTGCAAAAAATCTGTGCCTGATTGTCCTGAATTGTGCTGTGCTCCCGTAGCTCGTGTTTTGGGGGGGATGGCAAAAGCAAGCAGCTTGTCTGGCCGGAGATGGGGTCCGTATGGGTGCATGTGCAGGGCCATGCCTCTTGCAAACCCACTGGAGCCCAGCGGTTACTCAATCTCGCAGAGCCAGGCTTGCCAACCCACGTGCATGGCCCAAAATGAAAATAAATGGTTATTACTTGAGCTAACCTATTGCTGGGGTGGGGATGGGGAGGAAGATGCTCTGCTCAAGAGCACCTTGCCTAAGAGAGACGTGAAGAAAGTTCATGAAGGGTTCGAATACGGCATCTGGGGTGACCTCTGCCGTTAGTGGTGGACAGCAGAGCCAGCCCCTCACCCCCGCTGCAGCGGCGCTGCTCGGCCCCGGTCCTGCCGGGATGGGGAGCGGGCGGCAGGGCAAGGGGCGCTCCCTGCAACAGCCTCCCGTCTGGCACAAGCAAAACGGGTCGGTACCGGGACTGCAAAAATCCATAATTATTGTGCAGGTGGGGGAGCTGTCCCCCATTCTCCCCTCAAATATATGTTGCAAAATGAAATAACCCTAATGAAGCTGTATAGGTTTATCCTAACAGGATAAACCTTGGAAGACCAAGCTGAGGCGGCTGCAATTTCTGTGCTGTCTGTGGAAGACAGGCCAGTAATGCCGGCTTCCCAAATTTGCTTGTTTTGCTTTCTTTGTCCTTTTCCACGTAAAGGTTACCTGCTCCTGTGCCGAGAGCGCTCTCTGTGTGCATGCAAGGCAGCTGCTTCCCCGTGCCGCAATCCCCCGGGGCTTCCATTTAATGTCAAGGTGACTTTCCTGTCGTTAGCAGAGGGGATGTGTCTCCTGGGCGATCCCTGGTCCCAGCGAGGGCTGCCTGGCCGCGGCGGCTGCCCCGGAGGGTCTCACTGGCGATGGGAGAGCGGAGCGAGTGCCCTGGGGAGGGCAGCGCCTGGGAGCCAGAGCTGCCCTCCGTGCCTCCCACGCCGGGAGGGATTTCTGCAAGGCTGGGTGCCCTAAAGCCCTGAGTCTTGGCCAGCCAGTGGCTTGTCCCCCTGCCCAGGAGAGCAGAGGGGGGTTAGGGTTAGGGTTAGGGTCTCCCTGGCCAGCCTGGCGTGACACAAGCGGTGGCCCCGTGGCCGTGCCAGGGCAGCGCGGTTCCCTCTGCAGCCCCTGCACCAAGCTGCAGGTGGGAGATGCCCATGGTGAAGGGTGCAGGTGGGACATGTCCCTAATGCACCAAGAGCAGAGGGAGAGAGCTGGAGAGCACAGATGAGAGGTCTCAAGCGAGCCCTAGTGATGCCTGGGTCGTGGCAGTGCTCCTGGAGCGGGCAGGTTTATTGCTCCCCTCCTGCCTGGTTGCTCCTCCAGCCCTTGGCAAAGTAGGAAGGAGCAGCAGGGGCTGGAAAGCATTCCCAGCGCTGCCGCCGGGAACCGGGTCTGGGTTTCCGTCGGGTTCCGCCATGGCGTCCCAGCTGAATGCGGCCCTTCAGCTGCTGCAGGTTTTCTCAGCTTTCTGGTTTCCTCTAGGAAAAGGAACCCCAGGGAGGGTCAAGCCATGCGGGAGGCTCTCAGCGTAGGAAAAGGGGGGGTTCGTCTGGGGTCTGGGCTGCTTGCTCCTGGGTTGGCTCAGGTAGGCAGAACGGCAGGAGTGAGCGTTTTTGGGCTTAGAGACTGGAGGTTTTACTCTCTGTGATTCCCGCGACCAGCCTCGCTCAAAATAATCAGATTACGCATTCCCTTTAAAAACGAGGGGAAACGCTGCGTGTTTTCTTGCTTTCACAGAAAGGGTTTGCTCATGCTGAAGTCCTCGTTCAATATGTGGAGTGCCTGCACGCTGGGTGCTTTCCAGCTATCGCAGCCTGGCAGAGGCCGGCGGCAGCCTTGTGGCGCAGGAGGTGCTGGTGCGATGCTGCGGTGCGCGGGGTGGGGGCCCAGGCGCTGCTGTGGCCGAAAGCGACGGGCTGCGCGC